>CAJNIZ010004806.1:1195-20713 GCA_905231905.1 Symbiodinium pilosum | reverse complement strand
GCCATGCGCTTGAAGGATCATTGACCTCAATCATCACATCCTGCGCGGCAACATCACAGCAAACCCTAAACCCTAAACCCCTAAACCCCTAAACCCGAAACCCTTTCTAAACCCTAAACCCAAAACCCCTAAACCCTAATCCCTAAACCCCAAATTAAACCCCAAGCCCGAAACCCTAAACCCTTAAACCCTGAAACCGTAAAAGCTGAACCTAAACCCTGAACCCTAAGCCCCTAAACCCCTAAACCCTTGTGGATCAACTGGAGCATGCACGCCCTATGCCTGTGCTCTAGACCCTTTAGGCTCAGGTGCCTTTGCAGGGATATTGCTAATATGTTGCTTTCCCTAAGGCTTGCCATTTGTAGGGATGTACAGCTTTTTCGCACGAGATGTAAATGTTACCTCCAAGATGTTCTTTGTTTGCGGTGTGGTAAAAAGAGTCTTTGAGTGTGTCGTCTGTGCTGCCATGGGACTATGTGACTCACAGGTCATGAGCCCGACCGTTCGCTACTAGCCACTGCGTATAATTCGCGCAGTTCACATAGCTTGTGGCAAGCATAGAGCAACCGAAGGCTTGCGCAGATCACATGAGAAGAAGAGAAGTCGTTGAAGCTGCAGAAAGCACACTTCGGGATATTTACTTCCTGAATGGGGCCAGCTTGCCTTATGAAGAGGTACTGGGTGTTTGGCTAGACGAATACCTGGCTGGCATACCCTATGTGTTGAGCAGTTCTGGATTTCCGAAGGCTGCTAAAGGCGGTGGCGTGGCAAGAGTTGAAAAGCTGAACATGCTGGAAAACCTTGTGGCACAGGTGGATGAACTTGTTATCTGCGGCGCTTTTGCGGATATCTTCCTGAACAGGAGTCTAGGAAACTCCTTTGACAAGGAAATTGCTGGACGTGCTCAGGACATTCTGGATAGAGCCGAAGCAAACAACTGCAGAGTAACACTGCCTGTGGACTGGGCTTGTTGTCACCACGCGGATTGTTGGAGCTGTTTCCACGTTTTCTGCGCAGGAAGAAGGCGTGCCGGAAGGATGGAAAGCAGTGGACTGTGGCCCTAGGAGTACTGAAATAATCGTGGACGTGATCAGACGATCAAGTACGATTGTCTGGTATGGACCGGCAGGAATGTCTGAGTGTGGCGTTCAGCCATCTTGCGCTGAAGTACTCTTGAGGGAAGCCGCGGCTTTGTGTGCCAGTGGTGGTAAGGTGTTGCTGGGCGGTCACAGTTTGGTGGTTATGACCAGACAATGGGGATGACGACAGATAACAAACTCACGAAGGTTGGATCGTCAAGACCAAGCTGAAGAACAGAGTGTACAGACCGTTTGTACACTTGTACACAGCGAGAGCAGTGTAGAAGGCAATGAACAGGATTGCCAGATTAATGAGCATGGGCCTCACTTAGAGTGGAACCCAAGTAGCCCTCGCAACCCAAAGGCTCCCTATGCCTCCCATCATACCGATCTGAGAGCCCCAAGCCCTTATGACCCCACTACCTTAGGCGACAGTGTGTCTGGAAGCTCACCATCCGTGCAACGGCAAGTACTGCAGAACCCACCCGCCGTAGATCCTTTAGGGTTTAGGCCTCCTTCCCAAAGAAGCCGTATAGGTGATAGTTTGAATGAGCATGGGCGTGACCCAAGCGGTGGCCGAGAGGAAGTATCTGAAATTGCGGAATTGTCAAGCTTCAAGGGTGGTCTGATCGGCCACTCAGTTGACCTGGCACCCGTGATAAGCGACGCTCCTCCCCACGCCTCCCACGAAAGTGTGCCTAACACCATTATGTATGATGGCGCTGTTCATTGTGGTAACACCAGTTTCTGTGAAAAGGTTGCGGATAGCGCAAGGAATGAGGGTACATATGGCCGTTAGACACGAGGGTGCAACAATGTTCGGCTGTTCCATGACTTGAGTTCCTCAAAACTCTCTAAGGAGGCGTCTCAGGACGGCCATCAACCGGGGAAGCACTCTCCACTCCCTAATAGGGTATTAGTCCCTAACCTTGTGTTAGACCGCAGTCCCGTAAGCTTCAGGTCGTGCCACGACAATGAGACATGTCTAATGGGACGTGTCAAAGCGGGGGAGCACAAGTCGCCTCCTCCAACTCAGCTGCTGGGTCCTCAACCTCTACCGTGCCACGCCATAAATCTGCTGGGTCCCCAACCTCTAGGTCTTTAGGCCTTAGCCCTGAGCCCGCATTAAGCAGGACTTCCATCAGCCAGCCGATCCTAAACTCCGGACATGAGCATAGCTCGCGAATACGACTTTGGAGCCCTTTTGAGCTCCTTCCCTGATTCCCGCAGCTAGCAAGCCTTGTTTTCTGGATGGGCAAGAGCTTGACCCCAGCCTGAACTTGACCAGGGCTGGAGCCAGGCAGTAGCTTAGAAGGGATCGTCCAGCAGCTTCGCACGCCCCCGAAGGCCATGGTCGGATTAGGGTATGTCAGCCCAGAACTCCGCCGAAGGCTTCAGGGATTGATTGGATCAAGGATATCTCGACGCCGCCAAAGGCATCAAGCCCTTCTGACATGAGCATACCCGGTCCCGACTGAGGCTTCAAGTCTCTTGCACGAACGAGAGCTTGAGGAATCAGTTCGGACCCTTAGACCTCCTCTAAGGGCCAGGTCCGGGAGCCCTCGTACTCCACCAAAGCCGCCGCCTGCTAAGCCAAGAGCAGCAACTAGACAACCAAATCAGGCGGATCTGCGTGTTGAATCTCTCAGGCCTCCTTGAAAGGCTAGGTCCAGGAGCCCTTGTGCTCCACCAAGGCCGCCGCCGCCGCCTGCTAGACCAAGGGCAGCAACTAGAGAGCCCAGTCAGCGAGAGCTGTGCCCTCAATCTTTTGGCCATCCGAGGGCGAGATGTAGGAGCCCGCGTGCCACCGAGGCCAAGGTCTGCGAACTGGGGACATGAGGCCGCCGTAATGATTTGCGCAAAAGTAGAGGGCTCGATTCCGGGTGGACTCTCAGCACGCCATCAGACCTGATTCTTCTGAAATCGGTACTTCGGAGCCTGTAAGCGCAAGCACTGGTGCAGAGAGTGCCCAGTCCAGAGGCCGTGGATTGGACAGTAAGCAGGGAGATCATCCAACACTTGGTAGTCACCGTCCCGGGTCTGCCAGTGTCGATACTCCTCAGTCTAGCAGTTCAACAGCAGAAGTGCATAATGAGGAGGTAAGGCCCGCTCGTGAAGGATCAATATCACGTCGCGTGGCGAGTGTGGCGAACCTCGAAAGGGTAGAGCCGAGCCCAGTCCAGACCAAGGAGTCTTCGGCCGTACTTGAGGTTGGCGCGAATGCAGATCCGCTGTGTCGCGCTGTGCGTATTACTCATGCTCCTGGAAGAGCAGAGCAGCTTAAGGTGCATGGATCACGGCGCGTCCTTGAGATACTTCTCTTGACATGGAGATCAGGAGTCCAGCTCCAGGGACTAAGCGGACATATTCAAGGGTCGGAGGGGTCCGTAGTGTCCATGGATGTAAGCATTCGTGTGCCGATTGGGAGGCTTATAGTTGGCTCCGTGCTGACTGCAAGGTACGAAAGAGATCCAGGTGGACACCCCGCAGAGATTAACGCTTCTCTGGTGCAGAATTTGTTAGAGTCTCCCCAGGGATCGGAGGCCAATTGCAATAAATGTGATCCACTTCGGAATGCCCGAATATTCGTTCAAGGCTCTGGTGAAAATGTACCAATGCTTATGAATCTTCATATGCAGCTCCGTGCCTATCCAATAGGTACCACTTGTGAGGAAGCATTGACGGAACTTCAACTTGAGTCCCGCCCCATAGTTGGACTTTGCTGTGCCTTCGCCCGCTGGGTGCCCATTCCCAAGCAGTTCCGTATGCAACCCAGCTGGTGCACGATAGTCTGGCCTGTGCCAAGGCCAGACAGAAATCCTTAAATAGGTTCCTCCGTAGGTTTTTCTTCTGGTTTCCCTATGAGCCTTCAGGCGTAAAGGGACAAACTTCAGTCAAATGTGGTAGTATGTTTCTCCCAGTTCGCCTGTCTAGGATACAATCCTGGTGCACGTATAGGGTCTTCAAATGCAGTCCTTGTGAGCCTGTTGGCGTAAAAGGCGAGCCGTATGTAGTCTTCTTGAGAGCACCTCGTGCCTTCAGTAGTGCCATCCATACCTTGGAGCACTCTGAATGTACTTTCCAACCTTTCTTTCCCCAAAGGGTTCATAGGGTTTTGACCTCGCCGTCCCTTGGCTGCAACACCCTTTAGCCTGCCAACTTGTGGTGCAGTTTCCGTGTGTGTCCCAAGTAGCCCCAACTTTAGTCTGTTGTGGGAATTGATAGGGTTTAGAGACCTAAAGGCCCCTAAGCTTTGGTCTCAGACTCTTTTCCGTCTGCATTGCAAACTCGGCGTGCAAGCAGCGCTGATTTGCTTCGTCTGTGAATATCTTATTTGCTTCTATAAGCCAAAAGGCGTAAAGAGCTTCTGTTGATATGGTGTCCTGTAGTCGTCCTGTTGGCTCCCCTTTGCGAGATACGCAGGCCATTCGGCTGTCGACCTTTAGGAGAGCTCACTCGAACGGGTCTAGTTTTTACGCTCCATGCAATCCGGCAGAATTTGGGGGTATCCCCAAATTGGGGGAGTGTGGATCAACTGGAGCATGCGCACCCTATGCCTGTACTCTAGACCCTTTAGGCTCAGGTGCCTTTGCAGGGATATTACTAATATGCTGCTTTCCCTAAGGCTTGCCATTTGTAGGGATGTACAGCTTTTCGAACGAGATGTAAATGTTACCTCCAAGATGTTCTTTGTTTGCGGTGTGGTAAAAAGAGTCTTTGAGTGTGTCGTCTGTGCTGCCATGGGACTATGTGACTCACAACCCCTAAACCCTGCGTGCGTGCAGGAGTTCGCAGTGGATGCAGATTCGAGCAGTGCGCGCTGGATGCAAAAAGAGTGCGCGCTGGATGCTTATTTTGGAGTGCGCGCTGGATGCAAATTGGAGCGCGCGAATCGAGAGGCCCTAAACCCTAAATCCAACATCCCTCAACCCCAAACCCTAAACCCTGAATCCAAAACACCTAAACCCTGAACCGTAAACCCCAAACCCCTAAACCCTAAATCCAAAACCCCTTGACCCTAAAGCCAACATTCTCAATCCAAAGCCCCTCAAACCTAAACCCTAAATCCAAACCCCCTAGACCCTAAACCCTAAAATCCAAAACCTCTAAACCCTAAATCCAAAACTCCTAAACCCTAGATGCAAAACTCTAAACCCGAAATCCAAAATCCTAAATCCCAAATACCCCAATCCAAAATCCTTAGACCCGAAACTAGTAATTTTCATCCTCGAGGGTTGGCCTACCTGGGGAATAGGTCAGCAGACGCAGTGTCTTGTTTACGCATTGGGCACAGTTCGGCAATGAATCCACTGTGTCTGTTTGTTCACAGCTCTCTAGGGATCTTTATGTGCGACAATGTAGGCGCATTCGTGGCGGTGCCCCTTTGTGAAGGGTGCATGCGTGGCTCAACGGCTGATCATACGAAAAGGGAAAGGAAAAAAAACAATACCTTAATTCGGACCCTAATCATAATCCTTCATCCCTGAACCAATCCCTAAGTCCCTAAGGATGAAATTTTTGCATGCAGTCTGGCAAAATCAGCCATCATTCTGCATTCAGCAGGCCGGATTCTCTTGCAAGCCAGAAGGCATTTGGCTTCAATTTTTTCTGGGCCGGTAGCCGATGGAGGAGTAGTCTTGTCCGATCATGTCATACTAACTTTCAAGCCTGACCTTCATGCATCCACCGTAGACCGTAGACCTAAGGCCTAATCCCTGAAATTCCCTGAGATACTACTAGAGGTGACACGCGCCACTCAGAAATTCAGTATTCAGAATTCAGAATGTACTGCACGAC
Source organism: Symbiodinium pilosum (assembly GCA_905231905.1). Lineage (NCBI taxonomy): Eukaryota > Dinophyceae > Suessiales > Symbiodiniaceae > Symbiodinium > Symbiodinium pilosum. The sequence goes on along the minus strand of CAJNIZ010004806.1, from coordinate 14,837 downwards.
TTCAGGACCTGAGGTTTTCGGATTCCAGCGTTTGAGGATTCAAGACTTCATGCTTCATGCTAGGGTGACAGAGGTTTTGGGACTTCTTTGAATTAAGGGTTTCAGGGACATGCCATGCCTCCTCTTACCTATGCGGTGTGGTTGTGCGGTGCTGGAACTAAACGGCTGCGGGGCTACAGTGGCAACTACCATCATTTGAGGGTTTCGGATGAGCAACACCTTCGCATGGCTTTGTTGGACTCCTCGGCTGCAGAAGACGGCAATATGGATGATCTGAAGCAACCTCTTAAACATTTGATGGTGACCAGACATGTTGCTTTGGCAGAGTCTGTAGTCGGAGTGGCAATCGTGCAATTTTCCGGTGTATATGCTTCCCGCTTGGATCACTTGAGCCCCGAGCAGCGCGTTGTGCCACTCATTTTGCATTGAAAGAGTTTAGCTGGTTTACTTGTCAGGGACCTTCCTCGCAAGGTGATTTATGAGTCATGTGTATTGTGTAAGTGCAACTATGTAGGAGCGTAGGTATTTTATGCATTTTTCTGTAAGGTTGGCCTTGCGCAGTAGCGACTTCGGTACAGCTGGGACTGGCTTTGCAAATATTCTGCATTTCATTTCTTTGCCAACACCTGAATACGCAGTTCACCGCGGTGGGGGTGAGCGGGCTTTGACGGAATGCTTTCAGGTGATAGAGGGCTGTTTGGGGCGCATGCTTCAACAAAGCATGCTTGATGGCAGGACAGTGCAATCACGTGTCCAGGAAGTTGTTGACTTACTGCTTCAATCGGGTATGCCGGTAGCCAATGGGTCAGTATCAGTCGAGGGAGGGCTCCGCATAACAGATTCTTGTTTGCAGATTCCAGTTGGGCTTTGTTTCTTGATCAAGAGCTCCTGCTGGCGAACTTTGGCCCTGGCCCACAGTAGTAAATGGGACGTAGGGTGTGACGCTTTGCCACTGCTTCAAGAAGTCAGGGCCGCAGCAAGCACATGTGAGTTGAAGGGGCACTCTTTGCAAACATTTTTGGCGGCCACAGAGCTACAACCGGTTCACCAGTTGTTTAACAGGCTGGCAGATGATCTTTGTGAGTGGGGCCGGGCCATTGTAGCTGGTTCTGCTGATCCCCAGGCGACAACAGCAGATTTGGAGCAGTACGTCATTTGGTTGAACAGCATGCGGGAGGCTACGGTTAAGAAGAGGATTTTGGAGCATGCGTGGGAGTCAAGTGGCCGTGGTAGTGTTGGGCGTTTTAACAAGATTTCACAATCTCATGGCAGGTGCCGTGCTGTCTTCTTGATACAGTGTGTGTTGCTGGCTTTCCATTTGAAATCCTCGTCAACGTTGGGGATGGCTTTGCAAAGGGCCTTTGCCTTGCTTCCTGAGATTTGGAGCAAGACGCTTTCCGAATGCTTTTCAGTGGAGGTGTTGCCGTCTGGGGCGACGATCTCCCGCGCCAGGTTGTATCTAGATGCGGCGTATATGCTGTACATGAGGGAAGAGCACGAGCGGCTGCTCCAAGGTGGGGCTTGCTTTTATGCATTGATGGACAGCTCTCCGCAGGGTTTTCAGAACTGGCTGATGTCTGAGACGTTCCTAGTCAAAGGACAACAGTTGTTGCAGGTGCTTCAGGTTTTCTTTGACTTGGCTTTGTCGAGCAAACGCCTTTCCGAGGGCGCTGATCCCCCGAATGTTGAGGCCCTTGAAGATATCTTGGAAAGAACAGACTTCATGAAACGGTGCATGCAGCATCACACGTTTCCTCCTACAGCGCTTGGGGTTCGACAGACGACTTTGTCCCACAAGGTACACGCTTTCCTGCGTTCTTTACGATTGGAGCACAGCACATGGAGTCAGCTTCAAGCATTCCTGGACAATACTTTTGCGTACACCTCGGATATGGGGACAGAGGCCTCATTCAACCTTACAACCGTGGATGTGCCTTCCTACTTTCCTTATTGGCCTGACCCAGGTAGCAACTCTCACCTGTCTTTGGATTTTCAGGATGCTGATCAGGCTGAGGAGCCTGTTGATGCCATCGATGCTGCTCTGGAGCTGCTGGACGACGGGGGAGGGCCAGAAGCTGCCGCGCAAGTCGTAGAGTGCCGATCTTTAGATCTGAGCAAATCCTTGTTTGTTCCTGGAATGTTCCATGTCATTGACAATGCAACGAAAGATGTTCTCAAGAAGAGTAGTCTATGGTCCCAGAGTGTCAAGGGCATGCTGGAGAGCGTATTGCTTTTTTTCAATGCGTTCCACAGGAGGAAATGGTTCATGGTCAAATGTTTGTGCGGTCGGCTTCAAGCGTTTTCCGAATTCTTTCAGTCAGCTCCCCCCAAGCTGGAAGGAGGCCGGGCATGGGGTGTCGTCTCAACAGGTGTTGCTTGGGTTCTGGAAAGGCAGGTAATGCTGCAACAAGCTTGGAGTGCAGAATCATTGCTTTCGTCAGCCGCCCCCCAAGATGCACAGGCTCAGGGAGATCAGCGACAACAGCAGCAAGAAAGCACAAAACTAGTGACGTCTGTGGATGAGGCTATACGAAGCCCAATTTTTTGGGCCTTTCTAAACGTCTGCAGCTGCATAACTCATATCTTGGATAAGATTACCAGCTGGACCCAAGGGTGTGCTTGTCATGGTTATGAGATGAGGCAGCAGTTGAAACCGCTTTTGGCTGGCCGAGGGCCGCTCTCATGCCCCATGCGAGGTCGTAGGGCGCCAGAGATTGCTGAGGGTGGGTTGCACAGGTTCATCGATGGTTTGTTTCAGTACAATGATTCCCAGATTCTTATGGTACATGCAGCAGGCTTGGAGCAGGAAGCCAAAACACAGCTTTTGTTGGATTGGAGCGCCATGAAAGTTCACATGCGCATGCAATTTGACTTGAAACTTTCCCCTTGGCGACAGCTTCCGCTGAGTGCACTTGCGCTGGGACACTGGGACATTTCTGTAGCTCGTAGGATGATGTGGGATTGCATGGTGGAGTGGGAAAACTTGACAGAAGAGCAGCAAACAGCAGCTCATCATCACAGCAGGAAGCTTTTTGTCACGTACCGCCAGGAAGCATTGAGTTTCATCAGGGGCGAAGATGAGGCAGCATGGCCAAATCTGGTGCACGTACGGGCCCAATCAGCTTTTGTTCCAATCTTGGAACAATCTATAGAGCGCAGACACGCACTTTTGCACCAACACTTGAGGGGTGCTCCACATCACTCCGCACCTTACGTGTCCTTATGCGAGAGGAAGGATGAAATCCTAGATTTGCTTTCAGTCGAAGCTCGAGGGCGTCAGGCAGCTGAGCATCTCGCCGAGTTGTGTTGCTTCACCCGGACCCCGCCTCAGGTTGCTCAAGCTTTAGGGCTGAGCAGCCATGAAGAATTTTCTGCTTTTGTTTGCGCAGATTCTGGAGAACTGTCTGTTGGGATTCCGCATTGCCTTGTTGCTTCCGTGGTCTATCGCTGTGACTTACGTACCCAGTACAAGTCCTTGCCACTTGTTCACAAGAAGCCTTACAACCCGTGGTTCTTGCCCGCGCAGGGTGGGCCTGCAATGCTAGAAGATGCTCATCTAGAAGGTCCTCAGCAGGGTGATGCCTCACGTGAAGAACAGCAAGCTGAAAGCGCCAGCTCAGAGCACCTGCAGAAGATGCTGGGGTTTCATGCGTGGGCGCATGTAGCAGCTGCTAGCTCCCAGGAATTCTTCTCTCTAACCCCAAGCCAAGCTCTTCCCGTGAATGCTGACCAACTTCTGCAGCCCTTGGCAGACGCTGTGTTTCCAGGTCATCGCAAGCCTCCGCTAAGTTTGCTGGATGGTCCAAAAGATATTGTGATAGATATGGACTTTGGGGACGATTCTGGGGTGCCAAACTCGGGATCTTCGAATCTGGCGTTGGCAGTTTTGCCAGGTCAGGAGTCAGCAAACGTGGTAGCAGAGGAACCATCATCGTCTTCAAATTCCCCGGCACCTCCTAACCCTGTGGCTCCATTGACCCGGCCTGTGATGTTTCGTGTTGTTTCTGGCACCCCTGGGCAGAAGAAGTTGGCCCGCACTGATAATGCTCTGGAGATTGGAGGGCAACGCATTGCTGTGGAGCGCTGTGTCATTCATGAGCTTGACTATCCTAATCGGCAAGTTTCAGTGCGTGTGAGTTCAGGCAATTGCCAGTCAGAACTTCTGCAGACACCAGCATCATTTCAGAGTTGTTTGTCGTGGCAAGTGCTCCGTTCCAAGGCGTCGTTTATCGATGCCAAGCTGTCGCCTGAGGAAGAGGTTGTTCTGGACGAGCTGTTGAAGGCGAGAGGCGCGGGCGCAGGCGGAGAGAACAAATTCCAGCTTAGCGTGCACTCCCAAAATTATGAGGCTCATTTGGCTGGGCTGCAAGCCTTGAAAGCTGGTGGCTTTGTGGATCAGTATGAGGGAGGGCTTGATGACGTGTCAGGATGGGCCTTATCCGCGAAGGGTGTTGCAAGCCTTTGCCAAGTGGTAGTGCTGCACAATTCGGCTTCTTTGTTGTCTATGCCTGCAGGCAGGAGTGAGCGCAGAGACATTGATAAGATGACTATCCTGGAGTTAATGCACAAACTTCGTGATGCAGGATTTCAGCTTGAGGTTCGATCCAAAGACTTGCGAGCAGAGCCGTTGGCCTTCAATTTGTCAACCGGGCGACCTAAGAAATGGTACGTGAAAGACAGGAGTATGGAAGTTTGCCGGCAGTACATGTTGGCATTGCTGGATCCTGACACTGTGCGCAAGAATGGCCACGAACAGGTAAGGCATCTTCAGAAGGCATCGTATTACCAGGAATTGTTTGGAGCAGCTCGCAAGCATGGTTCCCGTTCCCGCAAAGGCAAGTCCTTGTTGATGTTGTCAGATGAGGGCACGGCCGACCCAATGCCAATGCCCTTGGAAGATGTGCGAGTAGCCAAAGCCAAAGCTGCGCCCAAACGCAGAGCTGCCCAGCCTTTGCAGGATGCTGCAAATTCAGGAGGGGCCTTAGCCTTAGCTGATGCTGCGGCAGCAGGTGTGGACGATGATGCAGGGCAGGCGTCTCGTGCCCGTCGAGTTCATTCCAAGAGTTTCCGCTGGGGCGCACTCATGCTCACATTCAAATCCCCTGCCTCGTACCAGGCTACTTGTCCGCGAGTTTGTACTCACCGGCGCACGGCCGGTCACCAGACAGCCTGCGCAAAAACGAGGTCGTTTGAGCAGGGCAACGCTGAGGCCGAAGCATTAGTAATTCGGGAACTGAAATACTGGGGGTGCCAAGCGTTTCAGTTTCCATCGCGAGGAGCTCACATGAAGAATTGCCGTTTTCAATCGCCTCCTGAGGATGCAGAGTTAGAGGGAATGAAGATTCCCAGTGATTATGAGACAGCTGATGAGGAACTTCGTCCTGTTGTGAAGAGACGGAGACGTGGCAAGCAGGCTGATTCCGAGGTGCCAGAGCCCAAGGCAAAATCCAAGGCATCTGGTGGGCCAAAGGCCAAGAGCAAAGCAGGGGTGAAATCCAAAGCGAAGGCCGCTGCCTCTTCGGCTAGGGGCTCTGCGAATTCTGCTTCGAGTCAGCCTAATGGATCTGGTTCCAATTCTTCTGGTTCATCTGACAGCAGCAGCGGCAGTGATAGCGGTAGTTCCAAGGATAGCAGCAGCAGCAGCAGCAGCAGTAGCTCCGATTGATATGGCGTGTCTTGAAGTCTGAGCCTCATTGTACTTTTGCGCAGACCACAAGTCGTAGCGATAGGCCCAACATCCTAGATCTTAGAGTAAACGTTGAGCCTTCAGGTCGGATGTGATTGTGAGTGTGAAACCACCCTGGACCACCCGTGTGGTCAGCAACTCAGACCAGACTTATGTTGCCAGCTTCATTGCCCAAGCAGATTGCTGCTTTTGTGGAGGCCCTTCATGTACTTCCACTACTTCTCTCCCCAAGCTTCTTCAAGCTTCAGGACTTTGTTGGATTGTGTGTGTGAGGTTTGGACATGTCACGTGCCTCGAGAATTTTGCCAGGAGTGCGAGATTGTTGGCTTCTTCGTGCTTCACAACAACCTTGTTTGAGGCTGTAGATTACTGGTGGTGGTCTCTGTTGGTGGTCTCTGCATGTTGGTCATCTTACCTATGCCAGGAGTCCGGGAGTACGAGAATGTCTTCATCGTGCTGGTGCGATTGCAGTGGCCAAGCTGAGGCCTGAGATTTAGGGTCTAGGGTTTGGGGTTTAGGGTGTAGGGCTTGAACGCGTCAAGAAAGAATTGCCAGAGGCGTGACATTGTCGACTTCTTCATGCTGCTGTGTGTGCGTGAAGCCAGTGGTTCAGGCTGCGGGCTGAGACTGAGGTTATTGGTTATGCATAGGTTGTGACATCCTAGCAATTTTAAGGGAACCCGTAGGCATCTCCACGTGATCCAGAGCATGTTTGCAAAACTTTCTTGGGGGTAGTGTGTAAACAGGGTCCAGAGGTAGAGACGGTAGAGAAGCCGCTCAGGTCAGGGCCGCTGTCCGCTTTGTTCTTCGATTCAGCAGGAGGCCAGAACGTGTGAGACTTTGATGATGACTGGGTTGCAGTTTGCATTGGCTGTGGCGTTGCAATGTGTCCGGCTTAAGCATGATAGTGGATTTCACTGACAGCCTTTAATTGCGTGGCAGGTGACAGCGCCGGCTCGTCAACTTGAACATCGACAGGAGGGGCTTTGGACACTTAAACCCTACACTAGGCCCTGCACTACACCTTAAACCCTAAATCCTAAAACCTTGAGCCCAAAACTTTCAAATGGCTGTTCACATGTTGCAAGTCACAATATGTCCCCTAGTGAACTAATGCTTGAGCTTGAGTTGCGTGGTTCAGTGCTGTGGCAAGTATAAATGTGTCTGCAAGCATGTTAGACTGAACATATCTGTGTGAGCACGCACCTTGCTTCCCTTGTGTTCTGGGATTCCGGCTGGCCGCTTAAATTCCTGCGCGAATGTGTTGGGCCCCAGCCGTCAGCAGATTCCTGAAAAAAGCGTGGCAGGGCAGAAAATTCTTTGAAATTCGTTTGCGGCTCGTCTGCCGGGTGTGGCCATGGGTGGGGCGGGGCTGGGCGGGGCTGGGCGGGCGGCCCTCGATTCTCCTCGATTCTCTGGGCCCCTCCCTCGATTCTCCTCGATTCTCCGGCTCCCCTCCTCGATTCTCGGCTCGTTTCCTCGATTCTTCCGCCTTTTAAACCAATCCCCGGCCTTCATTCTCCTCGATTCTCCCTGGCCGTCCCTCGATTCTCCTCGATACTCCCTCGATTCTCCTCGATACTCCCCCGATTCTCCTCGATTCTCCGGGGCCTCTCCCCGGCCTCGGAAAGCACCCCTCAGAACGTAGCCCATCCAGGAGTGCGCGGCTCCGGCAACGTGGTGCATTTTGGTGCCAGCCTTTGCCAGCAGCAGCTTCGAGTGTTTTTCTCGGTTTGGCAGTTTGGGAGCAGTTTGCTGACGTATTTGCTGTCGCAAGGGCTCAGGCCAAAAACTTTTAAGTAATTTGTGGGATTTGTAGGAGCAAAAGGCCAGAGGCTTTATGGAGTCATGGAACCAGGACATGTAGAGGCAGAATTCCTATGCCATGTAGACCTGTGTGCCAGGTTCATTGACTTCGTGTATTATTGTGTGTTGCATTTTTAGCCTGTAAGGTCTAGAAAGTGACCACAATCCTGCCTTGTGTCATGGCCGGTATGGATGCTCGTGATGCTCGACCTTTTTTAAAGAGAAAAAAGGCGATGAGGCCGGGCTCTCTAGATTGGGAAGACCACTTTCAGTCTGTCCCTTCGGGGCCTACCAGTCTCGAAGATCTCTATTCCTGGCCACAAACGGCTTTGCGGACTTTGAGAGAGCGACGACCCGGCTGCTTGGACGTATTGGAGCACAACATGGCCATGGGCGGCAGCATCATTACGCACTACTCTGGAAAAGGGACAGCTGAGCATATTTTTGCTGACATTGGTGAGTACTTGCGCGTAGAGATGCCAAGTCTCCAGACGCTTCCTGAGCAGCGCTTTGTTGCTGCCAGCGCATGTGATGCGACTCCCTTGTGCAGGGAAGTTCTGAATTCTTGCGGACGATTTGCGCCCAGGCACCTTTTTGGTGACATTCGGAATCGCATCAGCAGAACCCTCCACTTGCTGGCATGAGCCCTGAAGATGTGCGAAAGTATCTGAGTGAGCATGGTGCAGAGTTGTACACGCCTGAAGCGGAAGCTTACTGTTACAGGTGCTGGGATATGTGTCCTATTTGGAGCAATCTTGAGTTGCCAGCATCACCTACTGAGAGGAGGGGTTTGTTGATCAGCGCAGCAGGGTTTTCATGCACAGATTGGTCTCCGCGGAGGACAGGCAAACGCCCTGGCCTTGCAGGGGCCAGCGCACCAATCTTCTTCTATTGGTTGGAGGAGAACAAAAGGCTTCGCCCGGACATCCTGTTTTGGGAGAATTCTGCCAGTTTCAAGGCGGAGGCGCTCACTGATGCTCTCGGTGCCGATTATGTGCACGAATTCTGTGAAATGGGTCCGGACCTCCTCGGATGGCCCCAGACACGACCGAGGCTTTTCGGTGTGGCAGTTTTGAGAGAGACCTGTTTGCTGACGGGCACGGCCTCAGAGTTCCTGTCCTGGTTCTTGAAGAAAGTTGAGCTGGACGGTGACATCTTCTTTCAAGCCCCACAAGCAGAAGTCGATGAGATGATGCAAGAGCTTGCACAGGCTCGTGGACATGGCCGTTTGGAGTCCCCAACTTTGAACATGGCGCTCCCTCCATCAAGTATGGTGGCTCTGCAGGAGTATGCCCAGATTCGAGCCGCCCGCGCCGGCGTCACCACAGGGGCCTTCCTCTGTGACCTGGAGCAAAGTCCTGGTTATGCAGCCAGCAGCAGCTTTCTGCCAAGCTGCCCGACGCACAGCTCAGTTTACTCGTTCAAACATGGACGAATCATGACGGGCAAGGAGATGCTTGGGGCCATGGGTTCCTAGGCAGCAATCTAAATCCCAACAGCATGTAGCAATGGGTAATGGGGGAGGGAGGGGTTAGAGGTGCACGCGCTGAGTCCTTGTGTCCATTTAAGACTGTTATTGTCCACTAGCCACTCAGCCATTTGTTGACTGCCTGGCAGGTGAAAACCTTTGGCTGCCGTTCGTAGGNNGTGAGCAGGCTTGAGCTTGTCCGTGTGGCGCCCACGCAAAAGGAGATGAAGCACATGGCCGGGAACGCTTTCCACTCAGCTCTCTTTGGGTCCTGGGCCATGTTTATTCTGTCACACGTGCGGCGGCGCCCGCGCAATATCCCTTTGCCGGTTATGTCATCCGAATTCGGGACTTTGCGATCTTCGAGCAGCATCATGCCAGACCGTCTGGACTCAATGGCAGAGGATGGCATTGAAGATGAGGACGGCGGCTTGGATTCGCAAGCGACTCGGGCACGTTTAAACTAGCTGAGCTCTCTGAGTGAGTGAGGCTGTGATAGGCTGCGATCGGTGCAGAATTTTGGAGTCGTGCACAGACCGGCAGATTGAGTTACCGACTTATCTGCATTTGAGATGTCCCAGCTTGAAACCTTTAAACCACCGCGCGTGAAGAACAAATCATTGGATGAGTTTGCGCTCTGATTTTGTGAGCTTCAGATCACATCAGCCAATGTCAGCCCATGTTCTGAATTGCAGGATTGCAGGCGGCTAGATGCAAGCTGCCCATCTGCGTTTGTTGCCTTTGCAGCTTACTTGTTCATAACGTGCACGTGGCCTGGCCTGGTGCAGTAGGATAGCTGGTTGTAAGCGCTCACGTTCCACACGTGCCTGCCAGATGTCTGAACCCCAGCAACAAGGCCAGGAAGGTGCCAGCGGTGCCGAGGATGTGTCTGCCAAGTCCCCCATTGCCCCCGTCCACCCCGTGAAGGTTGAGAATGAAGAGCCTGGCAAAGGTGTCATCGCAAAGCTTGAGTTTTCTTCGTTGGATGGCGGGGATGTGAGTTCCGATGACGCGGAGGACGAGAAGGGGGACAACGACGCGCCAGGCGAGAACGGTCAAGCAGCAGCTGCAAGTAGTGATGATGAAGAGGAAGTGCCGTCCAACATGTGTAGTTGCTGTGGTGAAGAGGAACGAGTTGCCAAATCCCTCTTCGGCAAAGAGTGCAAACGTGCCGTCAACAATGTCGAGAACAAAGAAGCCAAAGAGACTGGCAAGAAAGGCGAGCGCTGGGAGAAGTGGCAGCGCGCCAAGAAATCAGGCGGTGGACCGCTACATGCCATCATCATGGCGTATCGCCACGCGTGTAAAGAGAGCCAGGGAAGGGGCAAAGATCGTGGAGGAGCCAACTTCGACTTCGCTTATCACTATGAGCAGGTCTTGAGTCGCAGCAAAGTCACCACAGGAGAGAAGCTTGTCTACATGACGCTGAAAAGGTGGCTGAAGATTGCTTGGAAGACCCAAGAGATGGCAGCCAAGGTAGCGCAAAAGAAGTGGGACCAGAAGGAAAAGCAGACCCCGCCCTACCAGCAGAAGAAGAACAGCCAAGGCGTCCTCATGTTGCCAATGCCCACGGAGACGTTCATTGTTGGGTCAAACTCCGCTGAGCACATCAAGGGCATGCAGCTTCAGACCGCGAACCAAAAGAAGCTGGATGAGAAGAAGATCAGTGACTTGGAGAAGAAGGTTTCCGCTGGGCAGCTTGGATTTGGGGACAAGGCCTTCGCAAAGGTTGGTGGTGCGGAGCTGCTGGGCAATGCTCAGACAGGCCTTTCCGTCGCCTTCGCGCCAGATGCTGATTGCTTGTTCGGTACTGGTCCATCCTTCCGCACATCTTTGCCATCTGCGCCCCCTGCTCCGTCTGCTGCTTCTGCTGGCCCGACGTCTGAGGAGCCTGAGGCCGCTGAGTGGGTTAGTTAACCTTACACGCCTAGGGCCTAGGGCTTACGGTTTTAGAATTTTGGGTCAAGGGTCTAGGGTTTAAGGTTTAAACTATTTTTTTGCGGGGATCAGGGCTTCAGTGCTGATTTCAACCGAACCATTTTGGGCTGGGCTAACCCTTCTTCAAGTTACATGTGTTCAAGCATCACAACAAACCACCAATATTACAAATTACAAAACTCAAACAATCACTAACAAGCCTAAGCCCTAAACTTGAAAATCCTGAGCCCTATGTATGACACTCCCCATCGTCTACACCCAGGTGGTTCGGACTCCGCCCAAGAACGGGAAGAGAAGGAGGGAAGAGGCGTTGCTGTCCAGCACAGAGAAGCAGAAGGAGCCGGAACGGCCTGCCAAGCGGAAGAGAAACTATGACCTGGTGGCAGCCAAGAATAAGGTCTTGGAGAAGATCCAGACCGACCTCACCCAAGGCGGCCGGTCTCAGTTGAAGAAGTCCATCGAGGAATGCTGCCAAGCTTTGAAGGATTTGCAGGCGCAGTACGATGACCCCCAGGAAGCGAAATTCTTCGATGGTTATGTTGCCATTGTGAAGTCTCGACAGCAACTTGCAGAAGCTGTGCTCATCGATGCCGGCGATGGCCCAGACGCTCTTGCAAGCTTGGTGACTGAGCAGGTGCAGCAAAAGTCCCTTTCAGCGGAGGACGCGCAGGTGGTGCAGACCTTCAACCATGCCGAGGAAGAGCTCAGGGATAGGGCTCACAAGGCTGAGACAGAGGATGACATCAAGATGATCTTCAAGGAGCTCAAGGAAAAGGTGGGCAACTTCAAGCGCATCCAGGCGGGTGTTGCTCGAGCTGGCGGGGTCCTGAAGAAGGCCATGACCCAGAAGCAGAAAAAGGCTCAGGCAGAAATTGAGAAGAAGCGTAAGCAGACCGAAGCGCAAGTGAAGAAGGATGCGAAGGAGATGCAGAAGCGTGTCAAGCAAAGTGGTCCTTCTGTTCCTGTGCTTTGGGTTGAGGGGCCAATGACGCAGGTGCTGTGCAAGGAGCTGCCAGTGTTTGGGTCCCTTGAAGCCGTGCAAAAGGAGTTGAAGGTGCAAGGCTCCTTGCATCCTGGGGGGCCTTATGTGATGAATGCTAAGGCCACGCAGTCCCTAGCTGCCGAGCTGGAGAAAGACTTGCGCATCAAGGGATTCCTGGGGATCTTTGAAACCCAATTTCCTTTGAGCAAACAGGCCAGAGAAAAGGGGCGAGTTCAGTCAGCCATCAAGCTCGAAGGCGGGGCCAACAAACTTAAGGAGGCGTTGATGTCGTTCGTGTCTGCCAGATGCTCCGCGTTTAAAGCAGATGCGACCTCTGGCTCCAATCATGACCTCGAGGCCCTCAGCGCGTATGGCTTCACGAGCACTATGCAGTATGCGGGCCCTGAGTTCCTTGGCATGAGTTCCATCCGGTTTGCCTTCAAGGGTGAGAGGGAGGTCGTGGCTTGCAACGCGTCCGATCTTTGGGCTGCAGTCTCTGAGGGCGGCCATGAGAAGCTCTCCGCCGAGAAGATCATCACCACATTTCTTGGCGAGAAGCTCATGGCTGCCAACTGCTCGTCGGACCCTTGGGTTGAGAAGCTCATGACAGAAGGCAGGGAGAATGGCAAGAAGATCATGTGGCGCGGCGTTGTGCCCGAGGGTTCGGTCTTCTTTGTCCCCGCGGGAGTCATTTTGATGGAGCGTTCTTTGAACAACAAGATTGGAGTGGGCTTGAGGCTGTCAATTGCTGACTCCTCCGCCGCTTCCATTCACAACATGGAGACCTTGAGCACTGTGCACGCAACTTACACTGATGGGTCTGACAAGCTCGCAAAGCGATGGCAGGACGTCATGGCACAGATGAAGTCAAGTAGCTGAGCTAGCTTAGTAATCCGTAGGATTCATAGGGTGGAGATTTTCAGCAGCCCGTTTTGTTGCCAATCAGTGGCTGAGCTGGGAAACTGTGGCGCCGCCGTCTTTGCAAATTATTATAACCCCAAGGGGCTGTCAGTGCTGCAAAATGTTTTTTGCGCCACAGTGCCATGGGAAGCCTCGCAACAGGGGGCCGGAGGGGATTGTCATGTCGCATTGCGCCGTGGATGTCTCTGTGTAGTGTCCAAAAAGGAAACGAAGCTGAGTGTCGGCGTGCTAGCACCAGTGGTTGCCAAAGCTTTCCGATCCATGTGTGAAGAAGCTGAGAAACCAAAGCTGTGAGCCCAAAACATGCGCCAAGGTCAACTTAACGACGTGCTCCTGGTGTCTGGTGTGTTCCTCCTGGTCTGCTTGGTGCTCCTGCCTCAGCGTAGCCATTGCATGTTGGTAGCAGCTGATAGCACGTGCCACATCCCTGCTGAATCCCTACATCGCCTCCATGTCCTTAACCCAACTTCCGAAACTTTTCCTGCTCAGGCCTCACGGGGATCAGCGAAGGCGTTGGATGCACCTTGCAGCCATGCTTGAGCCGGCGCAGAAAACCTTCGCTGTGGAAAGGGTTAGGGGTCTTGGGTCCGGGGCTTTAGTTAGTTAGTGAGCTTTGGGTCTCAGTGTCCCAGTCCCGTGTCAGAGGATTACTTCGGTAGAGTATGGGGCATTTCCGTATATGTCGTGTGTGGCAAGGCTAGGCCCGAGCTCATCTTTCCAGACGGATGTAATTAACCTAAGTCCCAACCCTCACCAGCCGACACAAACTCCATTCCTAGCGCTGCAAATCATTGACCCTCTCAGTCTCCGAACATCCCAGAATTATGAATAGGTTCCCTTA
>CAJNIZ010004805.1:0-20717 GCA_905231905.1 Symbiodinium pilosum | reverse complement strand
AGTTCTCTCCTGATCTTCTATATAGAAAATCTTATCTATAGGAAAATAAATCTATAGGATATTCTATAAGATATATATATATAAGATCTTCAGGAGGCGATATATATATATAAATAATATTCTATAAATCATTCTTTATCATATTCCAGATAATATTATATAAGATATATATAGGATATATAGGAGGAATTATATAGAATCCTCTATAATATATTATAGAGGCTATTATAGAAAATATTCCGTAATCTATTCTATAAGATATATCTAGGATCTTTTGGGAGGAATTCTATAATTATAATATATTCTATAGGCTAAGGATATATAATAAATTAAATATGGGATTTTCTATAGAGTATTATCTAGGATATCCTATATTAATCTATTCAAGGAATATAGAGGGAGAAAATTCTGGGGAATATTCTATAAGTTATTCTATAGGCTATTCTCCTAGATTCCTCATTTCCTTTATTCAAAATCCCTTATTCAAAAGATTATTAAAGAGAAGCTATAGGAATTGACTATAGGCTTGAATAGGAATATCTACGGATTTGGAGGAATTGAAATTCAATCCGGCGATTGAATTTCAATCAGGCATGGGATTCAAGATTCAAGATTTCATAGATTTTTTTTTTCTCCAGATCTTGAATGATGAATCTTGAATCCTGAATCCGATTGAAATTCAATCGGACGATTGAATTTCAATCGGGCAATGATCTTACGAGATATTATTCCAATTAGGGATCTGCTGATGCTGATTATTCATCTTCCATTCTATTATTGATTATATCCCTTCCCCGCCTATGGCCCGCGATTTCTCCATTTATATAATTCTATTCCCAATATTTTTTATATAAAGGAGAAGAGGCGTGGATATAGGGAGGGAATTTCTAAATATTATCGATTAGGAAGAATAAATAGAATTATAAGATCATATGAAATTATATAGCTAATTCATATCTCTCTATCATTTATATAGAATTATAATATTTATTATTTATTATGACTAGAATTGAGATCTTCAATCATATAATAATTTTCAATATATTGAGAGATTCATATTTCAAATCGGATAATTCGATATTTATTCTATTAAGGGAGCGCATATTCCTATTATATAGAATATAATATTTCATTTCGAAATATTTTATAGGAAATAAATATATGATCGATCGTCGATTCATTTCCGAGATCTTCGATTCTGGCAGGGAGAGATATCAATATAGGACGAGATCATCTGGATATCAGATAATTCTGAAAATCTTTCCGGAAATTTTGGTTTGGATATATATATATATCGATATTAATCTTTATGCGACAGAAATATCTCATTTGAATTATATTATATAAGATCAAAGATATTCTTCTGGAATAATTTCTATATGATATTGAAATTCCGCACCTCTGGAAATCATGATTTCCAATCCTATATATATTATAGATTCCCAAAATAAATATTGGAATTATTGAAATAAATAGAAATATTACCTAAAGATTTAGATTTTCTAATAATCATATATATAGCTTATACCCAATATTTTATATAATTCTGAATATTATTCTTCATCTTATCAATAAAGATTTAGATCATAAGATATCTATAAATAACGAATGAAATTCGCGGAATATTAGCTATCTTGAATATTTTTCTCGCTAGATCGAAAGAAATCCGTCAAAATTGACGTATATTTTCCGGAATAAGAGATATCTAGAATATCCTTATCAAATCTATATATCTCCAAACCAGCGTCCATCTTTTTGAGAAATACATCCAGATATTGATCCTGATATAAAAAATGATTGATATAAGATTGATATACTAAAATTCGATATTGGGATATTCCTATAAAAATAAATCAGAAAATAGATATTTCATAATATTTCAATAAGAAGATTTCATCTGCTTATGCTATATTTTTTGAAATATCTAATTTCTCAATTAATTCTTGCTGATTGATATTATCTCGTTATTTCGTCTATAATCATTCCGATATAATAACGATAATAGAAATATTAAATCTTAAAATATTATCAGAATCCAATATGATGAGAATTCCAAGAAAAAGAAGAATGATCAATCAGAATGCGGCGGATTAGATTATATTATATATCATGAGATAATCATATTATAAATAATAAAGATATTATTTCTCTTATATTCAAGATAAGAATTTATAATTCGAATTAATCATCAATATCTTCTATCTATCATTAATATAACTTTTTCCAATCTCCTACGATAATAATACGATTGATATATAATCTATAATCTATATCATTATATAAATTATCAATTTATCAACTTCTAGATAGATAATCTAAAGATATCATCATCATTTCATTAAATTATATGCATCATAATATCATCTATATAAGATAATTCATTATATCTGATAAATTCGAATATTTATATTAATTTCAAATCGCCAATTTCGTCGCTTAAATCTCATTAAATTCAGGCTTTACCTCGCGCGTTAATTTTTTTAATTTTGGTTGCCTCATCAAGCTAGAGAGGAGGGGCTGGATTTGGATTGCGAAAAAGCTCCCATCTACCATTGCAAGGATTCTATTTCTCCATAAATAGGATTTATAATTGGCAATAGCAATCAAGAAAAATTAGGCAACTTCCTGAAGATCTCCAATGATCTATAAATATTCTAGATTTATTAAAATTAGATAATTTTCAGATATTCAGAATCCTTCCAAATTCGGATAGATTCGCATCAAATCCGCTCAATTCAGCGCAAGCTCTCGAAAATGACCTCCTCACGACCTTAGGATTATGAATCCCGCCTTTTTATCGATTATACTATCATGATCTTGATCTTAAGATATATTGAGAAAATTATTATTAGCGATATCAAAGACCCCGAATAGAATTTAGATTTGAGAATTAGGATTTAAATCAGATAATGCGTTCCTATCCGCGGCGGGTAAGGCTAAATTGGCTATCTATACTGCGCGCTCAGCTGGAATTGAATAAGGAATCGTTAATTTAGGAGATATTTTCTTAATCTTAACGTAAGGGAGGGAAGCAAGAGAGGCACGGAGCTGCAAGGCCGCCAGAAATATCAAATTCCATAAAATACTTTTCGTGGTGACCAAGAAATCTAATTCAATTCTTCCTATTCCCAGATTCTACTCCCTCCCATCCCCATCTAAATAAAGAATCTAGCATAAGTAAAAAAAAGAAATATGATCAAGCGGAAAATCGCTCCCAAGACAAGGGCCAGACAACCAAAAATCTCCGAGATTTTTAATAGTATCGCCCACACTTTCAAAGATATTCAAGCCGCTCGACTTTTCGAAAGATTTTCAAATCTCCGAGCTTTCAAAATCCCTATAAGGCTCGCAAGAAATATTTTAGAATTACATCGAGAAAATTAGATTACGCGCGACCGAAATGACGACGAATAGCCGCCCCATAATATTGAGGTATTGTCATAAAAAAATAGAATATATAAAATATCAAATTCGTATATCATTTCCTCTCATGAATAATTCGATAGCAAAATGCGATTTATATAATAAATTTTTAGAAAATATATAAAGAATCAAATCTATATAGAAAAATATTATATAAGAAAATATGTCTTTCTTAATATTTAAATTCCAAAATAAATCGATTCAGATAAAAATCATTTGATTTTTCATTTTTCAATCATCTAATATATATTTTATTCGAATATATCAAATCTAATATTATTTTTAAATCTATATCATCTCATAATATATAATGAAAATTTAAATTTGATCTATTATATTTCTAAAAAAAATATATTAAAATCCATCTTTTTTTTATCCAATAAATATATTATAAAAAAATATATATCACCTAGCCTCCTAATTATTCAATATAAATGACTTCAAAAAAATATATCATATGAGAATATCTTATCAAAATATATGAGTCTTCATGACGATGAATGAAATTTATATTTATCATATAATCATTAAGAGATATGAAATATATTTTCTCTATGACGATCATAATTTATATCTCATATCTTATCCAATATTGCTCCTATCTTATATCTTGACCAGCGTTACGCCTTGTCAATAAGGTGGCGTAATTAGTAATCGAAAGAAAATTGAAGTGAGATTGAGATTTGTTATTGCAAATTATAGTTTATCTCCCCTGATCATATCAATACGTGACTAGCCTCTCTGAATGATTCGTACGGAAAAAAATATCCAACAAGCACTCCTTTCCAATAATGCTGCCTTCAGCACAAGTCCTTGACCAAGCGTGCCCCGCAAGGTGGTTTTGCGGATCAATTTGAGTGCAATATATCATCGTAGCGCGGTCTAGATATGGTGAACCAGCTGTATGCGCCTTAGAAATATGCAGACCTCCGCACACTAGAGCTTGGCACAACATGCATGAAAAGAGCATTTAATTTTGTGAATCTCTCGGCATCGCAGTAGGTAGTCGCATGCCGTGCCCGAGAAATTTTGCACGGAGAATTTTCCTTTCATGATCTTCTCATTAATCCTCCGTGCTCGGATGCATTGGGTCCTGTGACCTATTGAACCTAGGTCCCAAAAACCCTAACTTAAAACTCTTACCCGAAATCAGACTTCAGCTGGTGGTGAAGCCTGCTCCCACCAAAACGTCCAAGGTTGCGATAAGCTCGAGGAAGCCTCTGGTGCAGGCCCATTTGATTTGCATGAGGTTTCAAGGCACAAATCTGGAGCCCAGCCCCCAACCTGTGACAAGAGAAGGCCTTTGACAGGGACTTAGTCTTATAGTATTATATCAAAACCAATACGCTATACAACTGTTATAAGATGGGGCTAGATTTAATACCATGGCAGTGGAGGCCCGGAAACCTTTTTCAAGGGCAGATGACCGGCAGATGTTGGAAGTGCATCTATAAACCGTGCAAATCTAAAAACCGGTGAGAAAAACAATGACACCGCGGACCCCATACCGTTGCCAATGGAAAACTGCAAATTGGAGGCTAGAGGTTGAGATGAAAGGCTAAGGGCACCACTTCCTGGTCTCTCTTCAAAATCTGAAAGCACTGCCCACGGCCCCTTGTTGCCTCAATCTTCCCTTGATCATCTTGGTGCTTTGGTGAGCACTTCAGCAAACTGAGGGGTAAAGGAGCATGTTGTGGCGACATTAGCAGTGGAGACACTCTTTATTCTTGGCACAATATCGCCGACTGTACAGCGCGCGCTAAAAGCTTGCTATGAACAAGACATTGGCAGATGCCAGTGACTAATCCCCAAGGATTAAAGTCTAAGGGCCGGCCAGAGAAGGGCAGCACATTCGAGGGTGGCAGGAGGTATCAAGCAAAGTTGGCAGCGCCACGGTCCACAAAATGAAGTTACTCGAAAGGTTGGAATTGCAGACTAGTTGGAAAACCCGTCACGAACCCCCACAGGATTAGACGAACCCCCAAGGGTTCTGACGAACTTCTGGGGGGCGGACATGCGCAGGCTTAGACGGAGGGGCTGGCTGCTTTGACGAACGGCTCACAGGGCAGGAGGAGGGTTAGCCGACAAACGACAGCGGGCTGGATGTCATATGCGCTGCCCCTCTCTGGGCTGCCCTGACAGTCTAAGTCTTAAACGGCCTCCCTCAGCTTTCCTTCGAATTCCCGACGGAGCTGAGGTGGCGCCCTCAGGTCCACAGGCCTCCTCGGTGTCTTGGTCTGCCTGGTGGTCCTCAATCTGCCGCCCGTAGAACAAATCGTGCAATTGCTGCAGCGGGTGGTTGGGTCGCGACTCGTCACCTGTCCACGGCCCAGCATCCTCGTGGAGACGGCTTACGGACCCAAACTTCATCTTTTTTGGCGGGCCGTCAGTGTCACCCTCCTCGCTGCTCCCGGCGCAGTAAACAAATTCATACTTGCTGGCCTCCGCGACCATTTTTTTATATTCCTTCTTCCGCTTGGCGGAGGCATGAAAGACCCTCTCAAGGATTTCGCGATGTGCTGCCTCACGGCCACTCAGTCGACCACAGAAGCGCGGGCCTTGGATGTAGTCTAAGATCGACGGATCAAGGTCTTTGACCTGCTGCGTCCCCAGCAGAAAGCACACTCCATGAGAGCGCATCTTCCGCAGCAGAAGGGCGACCATGCCGGTTGCGCTATTGTCTCCGACCTCAGCTCGAGAACCATTATGCAACGTCCCTCTGATGACATTACTCGCCATGTTTGAAGTTTGAAAGTCTGTCAATACGGCATGTTTTGCCTGTAGCCGAGATCTTATCTACTCCCAATGCGCTCCCCCTTCACGGGCTGCTGCCAGGCTCACATGTACCTCAGCTTTTTACTGCTTTTATGGACACTCCAGTAGGAACCTCAGCAAATCTCAGCAGCGCGAAAGCTTGCCCTGCTCTGCCTGAGCCGCCTTGGGCAAAGCCTCGTGAGCCTCATCCAGCACCACCAAGGTCCGAGGGCGCCTTAACGTGCTCGAAAACGGAACAAACAACCATTGAGTTACGCTGTGATGAATTGCTGCTAGCCCTTTTGCATCTGGATTTTCTGCAGTCGCCGACACAGGAGGCTTCCCTCTTCCGACTAGAGCAACGAGACTTTTTAAGGCCATCTCACATATTAAAAACTAAAAATAACTTTCAATCAAATGACTTCTAGCCGTAAATCCAAAACATCCAAAACCATGCGGAAAGAACCAGAAAATCACAATCCCTATAAAGCCTCTTCTCAGGGGGTTGTGTCACCTTGCTTTTTAAGGAGACTTTGAAGTGATCTCAACAGCCGCCTGGGTGCGACTGCGTTCCACCGGACTCTTCGCCCCAGCGCTCCACTCGCGTAAGGACTGACTGGACAACCTTGATCTGCACAGCCAATACAGCGAGTAGAACTTACATACATACATACATACATATATATATATATATGTAAGCCCCAGACTTGCCACCGCAAAAAGAATTCGCTGTCGTATCCGTAGTTTAGCGCATACCCTGCGTGGCCAATTCAAATGGAGCCGTGCGCACGAACGAAACGCAAAGGCCGTCGGGCTTTGAGCCATGAGCGCCACAGCTTTACCACGAATGCCAAGTACAGGATTCAAGCACATCAACGCAAAAGTACACAGTTCAGGACAAAGTAGTTCCAATGAAGGATGAAAACAACCGCGCAATAATTTATTCGGCTAGGTACTCGGCGTTTTTCCTCAAGCTGCAGATGTATCAGGCTGACGACGTTCAGCATGGCGCGCTTGCCATGCACTGGCGATGATCGGAATAACGTCTGCTCATCTAGGGCATAAACATTTCCCTGCACAGTCGTACTGGGGTCACCACGACGTGAAGAATACACAAGCCCGAAGCGATCGTCCCTGGCAAAGAACGTGAGATGACGGGCCACGGCACGCACGTCCTCTAAGCTGAGAGGCAGGTCTGTGTGGCGGTTTGCGAACTCCAGGAGCATGTCAGCAAACCTGGAATCTATGCCAGAAAGAAGGTGGTCCAAGTTATTTTGACATGTAATATCTTATCGAACTGCGCTGATACTTGGGCAATCTTGGGCAAGAGGCTCGACATAGGTCGCTGGCGGCTGCGCACTGCGCTCGATCTTCCAACTGCAAGCCTGCTCAGCAACACGGAGGAGCGCGTCCCCAAGCTTCTCTTTGTCGGAAGCGGGCACACCCGTAAGCCCACGGAAATCATTCATTGACGGTACTTGGTGTAGGAGAAGATGGGTGGAGCTGGGGCTGTTTTGTTTGCACCAATTTTTGTGCACCACCCCTGATGTCACAAGGACATCGAACAAAAACTGCTTCAGGCGCACTGTCCAGAGTCTCAGATTTGTCCGCTCCGCTTCCGCAGGCTTACGGGCAATCTCGAAGGGGAACGGGCTTAACGTCGCTTGACGCAGCAATGATGATGCGAACGTGTACACTCTTACGTCGCACTCATCCTGGGCGCATTTCAAGACACTCAGGCACAGACTGCACAACTTACCCTTCCTGGGGCTACTGTAACATCCCCAAACATCGCGAAAAGCTGTTGTTTGAGGGAGCCCTACCTTCTCCAGGAAATTTTGTCACCATGACCAGTGGAAGACCCCCTCAAGACCCTATCTTCACTGTAATAAGTCCTAGCATGCATGCGTAAACTCTGACCTGTGCTCTCTTGGCGGTCCTCGAAATGGCGAGCACCGGTCGAATCCTCAGCCATGTTTGGCGCACGTTGCGCCATCTGTACCCAATCGCCCTTGATATCGAAGACCTGAGATCCACAGGGCCAAGGAAATAACATTGCAGAAACCTGTCCTTCTGACAAGGATGCAAAAGCAAAAATCAGTCTCCCTTGAGATCACGGGGACAACGATGTGGCGCATGCTGGGGACCATGGCCATCACCTCGCTGCAAGCATTACCTCTTAATGATGAAGAATCGAATGGAAAAGAGAATGGAAAATGAAATGGAAACTAGGATTATGTAGGGGATTATAGGGGGTTGACTGATAGGTTCCGCTTACAAGCCCCTACAGAGGGCTGGCTGGTGATGGTCGACTGATATCTGAGACCACTGTGGCCTCCGTGATCTTTTTCATGGCAAACCTTGCAACTGGGTTGGCGGTTTCAGCATCTGCTGCTACACTCCTTAACGAGCGTGATTCTGGATTGCTGGTGAGGAGTTTGAACCGAGTTACCAATATGCGGAAACCATAGCATCGCATGCCATGTAATAGTAATGCTGCCTCAAGTCCCTTAAACGGCATCTACTTGATCGGCCTCTTGGATTTGGACTGCGTTGACGTTGCCGAGTGCTTGGCCCCGCCGTGTACGCTCAAAAAGGCTGCTTAGGTTGTTTAGGTTGGCTTAGATATTATGATATTACGAATCTCTCTCTGCGGCTGTTCCAGAAGCCCTGTCAAAGGTCGGGGTTCTTGGTTCTCGAGACAGCGGAGCATAGGACTCGGGTGCAGCTGCGCAGCGTCTTCCCACTGTCTGGCAGTCCCACCAGCAGCATCCTGATTGAAGCTTGAAGCCGTAAGGTGCAGGGTCAGGTGGGGCTGCCAAAACAAACAGTGGGGCCAGAGAAGAATCCGTTTTTGCAACTTGTCTGTACAGAAACGCGTGCATGATACGCTGGGTAGGAAGGTTAGAAGCCTTCCCACAACATCTACATTGTCATGGGGTCCACAGAAACTCTTCACAAGGTTTCTTTGTATAATGACCATTGGTATCTCATGAGAACCTACAACAAATCAAGGCTTGGTTGGCAAAGGCCCCGTGCTTTCGACTGTTGGCCAGGGAGCCCTTTAGGAGCCTCTGCCACCGGCACTGAGGCTGGACCAGGCCCAGGAATTTGGTTGCCCAGAACAACCTCGGATCCACGCATGCGCACTTTCTTGGGGAGGCTGTTGTTGTTGTTGTTGCTGCTGCTGCTGCTGCTGTTGCTGTTGTTGCTGTTGCTGCTGTGGCTGCTGTTGCTGCTGCTGCTGCTGTTGTGGTTGTTGTTGTCGTTGTTGAAGTTGAAGTTGAAGGACATGGGTCCTAAGTTACCACAACATGGATACATGGTAAACACATGTAAACACTATGCTTTCCTTTGTACGGCATGGTAAATAATTTGGATCAAGCTCCTTAACAGCAACCCAGGGGAAGAATCCTTTCCCACCCCCTCCTCCTGCATGTGCATCTATTGATGGCCTCATGGCCATTCAAATGGGATATCTTGCGCTGGCTCGAGCCAATGGACATCGAGGTGCGTGGAATGCTTCACGAACCATACCAGACGGATCCAGAAGCCCAAAGCCAAGCCTAGGCACTTCCAGAAGAAGCGGGCCGCTGCCGGACTCCGCCGCATAGCTGCTTGAAGGGCGCAATCGGAGCTCCTTGTCCAGGGCTTCACGGACTCGCTGGTCCTGGGTCGTTTGGGACTTGCTGCGCAATCGTTCGTGAGTTATGAGACTCCTGTATGAGACTCCTGAATAGGGTGAAGATGGGTAAAGTAATCATGGACATCCCACTTGTGAGTTTTGTTTTATCCTGCTGTACCTCCTAGCAGGCCATATCAACCACAGTGATAGCTGGGACTACTCGACGACAGAATAGGGTTGAATATGAGGGCCACTGTCACACTTCAGAGGTCTAGACAAGCTGCCAAGAACGTGCCTCATCCACTTCACCGATTGCAACTGTGTGAACCCCAGTCTAGCTCTTCTTGGATGTTGTGATTTGTTCCAGGTCCGCAGCCACAGGCTTTCAAATCACGTTGATTTGGGGAGGATGGAGCCTAGCACGTTTTTCACCATGTTCAGTCTTTTGCTACCTTCTATGCCCAGCATGTCATGTTGCGTTGGCAACCTGGGCAAGGCAATATGCTGACTTCGCTGGTCCGTTCGACATTTGGTACACAATTCAAAAAGCCTTAAGGCGTGACTGCCAAAGATAACGGCTCTCCTACATCCACGCTGAAATTCAACAGCATTAGAAAGGACGACGGCAACAACTTTGAACCGGCTGCTTACCACGGTTTAATCAAAGAGACACCTTCAGAACGCACACCCTCCCTCTCCCGAATCACCCCCATAATCGGATCCTTCTTTGGCGATATCTCCTTCTGATTGTTCATTTCCCTCTTCAGCTTGGCAATGGTGGGATGTCTCGCAGGGATCCCTCGCATCTTTGCAGAGACAACCTTTTCCCGGTAGCGCAACATGAGATCGAAGCTTTGGACCTGTGGCAGCTTGTAACCGCCGTGGTTCTCGTAAGACACGGGGAGCGGCCAGTCCTGGAATTCTTCGTGCTCCAGCTGCCTGATAGAATCCCTGATCACTTGGATGGCATCACGGTTTTGGCGCAGTGCCTCTTTTACCTTGTTCTGCAGCTCAATGTCCCAGGCATCCAATTTAGCTGAGAAGTCCAGGTCACCAGAGTCCTGCACTCGAACTTCGATCCTCAGTGCCCGTGGCTACCCGTTACGGAAAGGTGGGACAAAGACAGTTTCTAGCTTCACCGAGTCGCTTGATGCTACAGCACCCGAATTTGTTGACCTTCTTTTTGCCCTTGTCTGTCTTCTTGAACTGGGAAAATAGCGATTGGCCCATGAAGCTGCTTAACGCCTGGAGCACGGGGAGCTTGAGGCCTCTCAGCGTCGTCTCCAGTTCTTTTGGCTGAGCCTGCTGTAGCCTCACCCTCAACGATCGCAGGCTCAAATTTATGAAGCCGTCCGTCAGCTCCGGCACCACGTCTGGCCTTGGCCGAGGAAGCATTAATGTTGGGTGGCAGTTTTGCTGGGTGTAATGCACTTTCCTTGCGACTCCACTGAATATGAAGAAAGGCCCCTCAGCTGGCCAGCTCCGAGGAAGTACAGTCAGGGGTGCTGGACTAATCGTAAAGGAACTTCGTACCAAAGACTTCATGCAGCAGCACTGCCAACAGACACATAACTAAAGAGCATGAAACGGCGTCTGAACCGGTGATGGCATCTAAGAGTGGGTGGGTGGATTGTATCGTCTGAGGCGCAGGCGATGAATCCCAATCCGTCGCATGATGATCCCCACAAGTACGCCCGCGCAGTCCACACTACAGCGCAGCCACAGAGAGTCAGAGAGTCAAGTACTGCTAGCAGCATCAGGGGTAATATCGGGTTATGAATCATCAGCCAACAATTACAACTGAAATTGGTATGCCAACAGCGGTGCAAGTAAAGCAAGAGAAATGCCGAGCGTCTCCGGCACTGACGCGGCATCCATGCCATCGCGGTTTTCTGGGCTACGATCGAGGGATTGGAGGTACTGGCGCCGCCTTGCCGGGTCGATCAGGAAAGAGAAGGCTTCTTTTACTCGCGCGAAAGCAGCTTCGTGCTCCTTCGTCTGCTCCTTAGAGGCCCCGGGGAACTTGTCAGGGGGAGTCAATTTCACCTCTCTGTTGAAGGCAGCCTTGATCTTAGTTCTATCGTCCGTTCGTGCCAGCCGCAGACGGTCGAAGGGCGGATCATCTGGCATCACACGCTTGCACTAACCCTCGAATTACAATGTAACTAGAGAACAGGTACTAACAGACTCCCCGAACGGCTGTCAGCGAACAAGGCCTGCTGCAAGAGGCAGTCCTCGCCCAACCAACTAATCATTTGCGGCATGCCTGGCCTGGAATACCCCCCTACGTGTTATCCCAAACATGTGGCCGAACAGCTTTTGAACCTACGAGGCGACGAGGCGACAGGCAAATTCCACAATTCCAGATTCCGGGGCTGATTCGAGGCTAGAGAAGAAGATTAACGTCTATGGCTAATGCAGGCTTAGATAATGTCTGCAGCACACTAATTGTATTGAAGCATTACTCTCACATGTCCTTCAGCACACTGGCTCTTTCTTCACACATCAAATTTTGCACGCTAGTCACCAAAACACCACCCGATGCCGCATGCTGAAGAAATAACGTGGACTTTTTAACGCGAATACCTGGGAAATAAGAAGGGATATTGGGCATTCCGTATTCCAAGCCGTACTTGCATCATGAAATATATTATGGAAGGGCGGACTATGGTGGCCAATGTCGAATGCTTGATGGCGGAACACGAATTTGGCTCCAGGGCGGCCTGCCTTTAGAACGCTCTCGTCGGCCAAAATGTCCACCTTGATGACCTTGAATACCAGCATGTAATATGTTTGCAAAACTAAGCAATCAAGGGCCTTGGTTGAACAAATCATGGTTGGAACGGTTGAATGGCTAGAAAAATGGCAGCGCCCGCTCTTCAAGCTGAGGTTGGCTAGAGCTTTAGCCTAAGACTATCTGCGATGGCACAGCGCATTTCCACAGTGGCACAGGACCCTATGCGGTATTCTGAATCTTTTGGACCTCATCAATTTAAGATTGAAGCCGGGCTGGAAGTTCGTAAGGGTCCACAGGAATATGCAAAAAAAAACAACATATTTGGGCGCATCCTGATAGACAATAACACAGTTTGCAACCACCCGTCCCTCGTTCTGCAACCATGTATACAAAGCTAGGCCGTGGCTTTCAAAATATGCACCTTATATCATACACATTTGCAATGCAGTGTACAAGTACCATGTCACGAACCATTACCCAACAAAATGCAGTGAGTGATTTCATGTAGTGTAAGCATGCATGTATGCAGGTACATATGTGTGTGAAACCTGCGGTGCATACGTTACCGTCACTCCCAATTTGCTTGCTATAGTAGAAAGATCCAGGGCGGATCTCCAGGTAAGCAAACAAATTACCGTTAAACCTTGCAATTGAGTTCTTTTACAGAGGGCTGCGGCGGAAGCAAAAGTCATTGTTTGTCAACATGCGATTATACATGAGACTGACTATGACATGCATGTCATGCAATTGGAAAATCAAGTCCAAAGTACAATGGATTTCAACACCCCCTTCGCCGGGTGCTCTTCGAGCACGTAGGCGTAACTTGCGGCATAACGAAGCAGTGCAAGACGCGAAATCCTATATACGACCGACGGAGAGTTGCCCCTCGTTTTCCGGTGCCGCCGCGATGAGTTCGGTTTCAAGCGAATATAAGCAAATTACGGACAAAAAACTTATGTCCTCATGCAGTGCCTTACGTCTGCTTAGCATGTCTTTACGACTGCTGCAAAAATACAAAAAGGCTACCCGTTAGACATCAGCAAGGATTGTATCAAGTCTATTACGGAGGATGGGATCCACGCTGGGAGTAGCAAAGAAATGCGGCACTTTGAAGTTGAATCGATTGGAAATGCTAGTGTGAGCAGTAGGTTTGAGATTGTGGGTTGGGATGATGTGGTATGTAGCCCCCCTGAACCTAGACTGACACACTTGAGCATGATGATATAATAATTCCTGGCGCTCAGCGCGGGCAGAAACAAACTCAAACAACATGACCAACAAGGCAAGATTCGGCCGCGGGTCTCCCCGGGCGATCGAAATGTTTGGTTATGCCAGATTAACTTGGGCAGATTAAACACCGGGGATATCTCCGGCATGGTGCGACTTGTCATGAAATAACACAAACTGCCACTCAGGCGCAGCCAATTGTAGTCAGCCAGCTGCTTCTGCTCATTGTACGCTCCCATCATCACGTTGTAGTTGGAGAGATGCCAATCATTCAGGTCATTGGCGTACTCCTGGACGTCGTGGACGGGAGGAAGTCGCCAGTGGCCCTGGAACCTGAGGAGTGTGGACGTGACCTTCGGCTGGTGGTGCAGCAGCTTGGCAAAGTTCTTGACGTTGAAGAAGGTCCCTCCAAATTCCATGCACGCAGGAGGATTGGCAGCATCTGAGATCAGATTGGCCACTCTAAGGGTTTCCCCCGAGACTCCGTAAAAGAAGACGGTTCTTGCGGGGTAATCGGCCTCCTCGCTCATCGGGGTTTGGGACGCACCCAGATTGAGCGTTCTCTGCGCCGAACTCCGTTGCGTGGCTGGGACTACCGCATGAGCAAGGCAGCCCAGATGCGGAGATTGGAGAGCATTTGCCAGTCGGTCAGCATGGTGGTGGCAAAGACCAGGTCCTGGGTGTAGCGCTCTTCAATGCTGATGCGACCATTCTCCAGCGCCCTCTCAAGCTGATTCCGGGCCTTCTCGAGCATCGCAGCTTCCGGACTCTTGGGCAGCCTCCCTATGACGTCCTTCGTGGTGCGAATATCGTTCGCCATGCTGACTGACGTGCAGTTGTCGCAATCATACGTTTTGAACTGCATGCCCTCGAACTTCGCCAAAATCAACAGCCTGCCTAAAGCGGCAGGTCTGCCGATCTCACAACTTTGTAGCAAAATATCTCTCGTCAGCACGAGGTGCGACCCCAATCGCGCGCAGCAAATGCACGGGGCTGCAACATGTCTGAGCCCTCCCCGTGCTGACCAACACCCTACGCAGCTTCCCCCCCTACCGCTTGATGGCCAAGGACTTTCCCTTGCGCACGAACCTCGAGCTCACCATCAGTATCTGTCATGATGATGAGGGCAAGGCCAGGACGAGACGACCGCAAACGACTTCCCATCATTAGTTTCTTGGCCGCTACGCGCATCGAACAACTGAAGTTCACGCCAAGCTGTGCTAGCTGCGCCCGCATCTGTTGAAGGGAAACTCACCCTGCTGTCATCAAAATAAGCCCGAGGCTGAAGACCCAGTTGCAGGTTGCGCTGGCTCCAAACACCCAGCGAGACGTGGATCATGGCAACTGATAGGGCGCATCCTTGCGAAGGAGCGGTGGAACGCCACGGAGCTCCCGCAACGCCGTCAGGTTGCCATGGAAACCTTCCAGAGCACAGACCACGTTAGGCGGACCCCCAAGGGCAGTCCAAAGCGCAATAAATGGGTAGGACAATCTTATCGAAACATTTAGTCTTGTCAGGGAATATGGCGCTAAATGCAGGGCCCAGACCATGAAGGTATTCCTCTTGCCTCAACGTAACGCCATGTCCAGAACTTGTTCCAGGGGCTCCCCAAGGACCGCGGGAGGACAAAATCTATAAAGCCAAGGCTTGATGCGTCGAAAGCGAAGACTAGCCCAAGAGGCCCGGATAACCGAGGCGCATGAAATAGGTCGCAATTTCAAAGGCTCCGTGCCTTCACCTTTACTTAGCACGCTAACATTGATGCTGAGCATGCTCGCCGGCCATCGACCTGTGTCCTCAACAAGTTGCAAAAGCAGAGTAATGGCATTCCAAAATACCAAAGGAAGCGACTGGAGCTCAAAGGTGCGCCAGCTGTCAAGTCCCCCTACTGAATCCCGTGATCGCCGCTGGACCTGATCCATAAGGTCATCCCCAATGATCTCAGGAAGGTCGCAAGGCGCAGCCATAGCTGCAATTTCTGCTGCATACTCATACAGAAAGCATCAAGGTTAGGTGCATTGGTTCTGTCAAAGATTTCAGACCAAGCCGATTTGGCCTGATCCAAGATGCCATTGATATCGAAAGTGAGGGAACCCGTCAACCCGCAAGGATTGCAATTTTGGCGCAGCAGGCCCTCTCAAGGGGCCAAAAACGCCTTTGGAAGACCTGATATCAGAATCATGGACATGGACCATTTGCGTCCAATTGAGGCGCCTGGCAAAAAAATGACGCCCAGCTGAGCGTCCAATTCAAGCTCTAAGGAAAGTAGCGCTTCCGTAATTTGCATGTGTGTTGGGGATTCAGGTCATGCATGATCAAAAATTTCGCGAGCGAGCCGACGGGCGCGCTCCCAAGTGATATCAAACCGGCTTCTATCAGGAAGACACATATTACTATCCCCAATGCGGGTCAAGATGCACAAGCCTTCCCTCAAAGACCGCGCAGCGCGGCGCCCCTCCCTGAGCCGATGGGGCTCAGCAGGGCCACTGTAGCCTGTGAACCCAGCAGCAGGCACGACCTAAGGTTTGGCCAAAGCCCCACGCGGGGGCCACTGTATCTCCACCCGCCTCGAAAGAAACTCTGTGGCAGCGGAGGACCAAATGCGATATGCACCATCAGGTGAACCTGCATGCGTGGCAGATTGGAATGCAGAAGCATGCTGATCCCACACCTCCTTAGCAAGATCAGCCGCATCTTTCATTAGGCCAGGACTCAACCGAGGGCCCAGCACGCTCCCAGGGGAGCACCGTGATTTTGGCATTAATGAGCGCAGTAGCGGATACGACCGCTCGTAAAGGAGCATGGCCCGGCCCTTTGTCCCCAATGCGCAATGATTGGAAATTGGTATTGAGATCCACACAATGTTCAAAGCTTTCAACCATTCAGGCAGCCTAACCAGTAACCAACACCAAATCATTGACTGTGCGCAAGGCAGAGTCCCGATGCCAATTTCCCCCCTGACATCAGGCAGCCACTCCTTCAAGACCAAAGAGCGTAACAAGACTTTGCCAGCCATGGTGAAACAACAACTGAAACACGGAGGAAGGAATCATTGGATTGGAAATCACCCCGAGAAAATTAGGGACATTGCCCAAACCTGCCACGTAGTGCTGGAGTTCCCGCATGAATTTCTCGTTATAGGAAGAGTCACTGACCTTGCAATAAACGTTGAAGATATGGATTTGAACACCTTCCAAGAAGACAATCAGGTGTTGAAAGCGGCCATCGCTAAGGTATGCTTGTAGGTGCCCAAACATTCTGACCTCAAAAGTTGGCAGTCCTAGACATACTGCTCCGCAACTCCGCGAACCCCCGTGCTAAAACCGTTATGAGGTCCAGCTCCCAAAAAGCATTTCGTCGGAAACCGCTAAGAGACTGGATGATCTTTTGTTTCTCCCCTCGGACTGAGGGTTGTTTCTTGGCAGAGGAGGACGTCCACGGCACCCAGCACAGCGCGCCTCGTAAAGAGAATTAATATTGGCCCAATCCAAGGTAGCCCTCACTACCTTTTGGTTGCCAATCAGGGCATGCATAGCGCTACTATGCGATGAAAAGGGGTAACAGCCCCAAACGAATTTCCAAAACCGATGCCTCCTTGAGGTAAGTCAATCTGACAGGCTGGGGCCTGGAGCAGTTCTCTGCCTCTTATCAGACATGATAGACTGGAGTATATTTCAGTGAAGCAAACTAAGAATCAATCGTGGCAAATTGGGAGTCCACGTCGCTGCGGAGATCTGCGGCCTCATTCCAACCCTATTCGTAGCGGAATCCTTATTCCAACCCCTCCCCTCGGCACTTATTCGTCCTCCCAATCCATCTCCCAAGTCCTTCCCCCTCAAGCGCCTCCCAACGAATCTCCGTCAAATTTGCTAGAATCCCATCTGCATCTCAAGACCTGCCCTGCACAACCCCCATCATATATCGCATCCTTCTAACGAATTTGTATCAAATTCATTCATCCCAAAGCTTGCAATATTGAGTCAAAGAATATTTATAAAATCTTCTAAAATCCAATCTTACTTTACGTAGATTATATTTTCGTAAGCCGAAATTGTTAATCATTTTTCCTCGTCAGGCTGCTAATTACTTTAATTCTAGGCTGTCCTCATTTCTGACCTCGCTATATAATATTCTTCTTGAATATAAATATATATAACAACTAGAATTAGCTTGCTGCCTACAGAAACGGAACATTTATTTTTGAGAACGAGAAATCCGATACCCAAATAATATGTAAAATTACTTATGACGATCAATGAATTATCAAGATTAAGTTCATATATAAGATATAGATCCTAATTTTAGATCTCGTCCTCAAATCTTCCCATTCTTCCGAGCCGCTATGCAGATAGCGACGGAGAGAAGATTTTTTTTTGATCACGCGGCTCTTTGATCGCGCGACCCCGCATCCAGCGCGGTCCTTCCGCCTCATTTATCTCTATTGGGCTATCTACACGGCGGCCCGGAGGAACGCATAGTCTCTCTGAACAGATATGAACAATCTATAAATTCTGAAAGATTCTAATTCTCTGTCCTGGATCTACGCGCTCCTCCGAACAGCCGCGCCGACATTCAAAGAGAGATAATTCACGCGGAACAGAGAAGATTGCACGTGAATCTCTACGATCAATCAAAGTATGAGACCGCTCGAGACCAAAAACGGCCAGCCCAATAGATGCTAAAAGATTTTAGATCTCCGCCCCGGCGTCTATTCCGAGCCGCCGCGCAGATAGCCGAAGAGAGAGAAATGATTCCAAATCTCGGGAGATTTAGGGTCGCCCGGCCCCCGCATCCAGGTCGGTCTTTCCGCCTCATTTATCTTTCTTGGGCTATCTGCGCCGCGGCTCGGGGAAGCGCATAAATACCCGTGGACAGATACGGCCAACCTATAAATTCTGAAAGATTTTAATTCTCCGTCCCGGGTCTATGCGGTCCGCCGAGCAGCCAGCTAAAGAGAGATAAATCACACGCAAATCCGCTCCGGAGGCAAGGGCCGCGCGACCAATAATCTCCGAGATTGTTGGTCGCGCCGTCCGCACCAAAAACCTTTGAGACTGTAGAGCCTCTAGCTTTTCCAAAGGGCTCTAAAATCTCCTAGACTTTAGAGCCCCTAGGGAGCCCGTAGGAGGCAGTTTCAAGCTGAACCGGAAAACCTAGGCCGCGTGCGAGNNCGAGCGAAATGACCGCAAGTGGCCGCGCCGTAATATTGAGGTATTTCTTGATTGAAGAATTATCTATCGATAATATGTATAGATTATGAACATAATTTTATCATTCTTCTTCGTAAGTGAGATCTCTCTTACGTTATTCCTCCCTTCCAGTCTGGTATAGCCGCAACAAGGTACCATATAGCAATCTAATGTCATCTAATCTGGCTAAGCTTTCTTCCTTGCGATACTAGGCGTCTTGATCGTCATCCTGCGTACTCTCTTCTCGCAAGGTCCGATATGCCGCGCGTGCCTGACAAACCAGCAGTTGCGCATGACAGCCTCGATATGGTGTTGCTCCTCCACATAAATTTAAATGGTTGGGCCTTCTCGCAGGCAACCAGGGACGACATCTGAGCCTTACCAAGCTCTGTAGTCGCATTGCTTTGAACAAGAAGCTTCAAGGCTTGAAGATGCTAAATGCATGCGGAGGCCAATAATCAGGATTTCCGGGGGTTTATATTAGGGTCCCCCTATCCATGGAAACTACTGTCAAGCCATGGAGCATTGAATGTCCGGACCGTCTGAAGTCCAGGTGCACGGATTGTTGCCTGCAACCATGGCAGCTTCAAGCGAGACTTGGGAATGTGTCTCTGGTTGCGTCGATAGTTGCTATCCTCACAGGACTTCGGCATCAGTTCTGAAGCCCATGCAATTCCGGAATCCAGACAGCCTCCGGCGCGATGCTGAGTCTCACAATCCTTTGCCTCTTCCTTGTTGGCAGGGCTGCTACACAAGAAACAACGTGATTTGGGGGGCCATTTGTGAATCAAAGCTCTGCTCTCTCTTAGACCTTCCTAATACCCGATCGGTCAAAGCCGGCACTCTCTACAGCCTAAACAATGTCCAAGTAATGAAGGATGCCTTGCCAAAGGTGACCTGATCAAATGGCAACGGAATTCATGAAGTTGTTCTTGCGCATGCCCAAAGTGGTACAGCCAAGCTCAAGGCTTAAGACTGACCTTTTTTTGTCCACTTCACAGATTATGCTTTAACAATTTTAACAGCTCCACTCACTCCGGCTGCCAAGGTGTTGGTCTACATTTTCTCAGGTCCAGACTCCTTGATGCACTTCAAGTGGGCGAGCTGACGCAGAGTGACCACTTTTTACAATAGCGAAAATCGCTAGATCGCGATCGCCTTGAAGACAGTGAACTGCCCACAGGTATACCAGAAGAGCAGGCGGACCCACCTCAGGGCAACCTGGGCTGTCTTTCAGGCTCTCATGGCTGCAATGGTAACATCTCTGAGTTCGACTGAGGCCTTGGCTTGAACCTTCGTCTCTTCCTGCTGCACCATTTCAGCCCATTTCCGAGTCTGCGCCCTGAACCCTATGGTTCCGTCGTACACCACCTCAGGCGCAAAATGCTGCGCATGGATCATGAAAGCCGGACAAGCAAAGTCACCCGGGAGCCGAGCAAGCCGAGACTCGGCAGTTGCCTGTGGAGCCAATTTCAAGTCATGGCCCTGACAATCTCAACTTGGGAAAGCCATTAACACTGTCCGCAGTCGAAACCTGACCTGTGGGAAGCCAATTGGTTGCTGCTCGGCAGGCACTTGTAAGCACAGCTGTCCGATTTGAAGTCCAGAGCATGTCACACCCAGGCTAAGAATCAGGTAGACTCCTGTAGCGCGGCGGAGGTGTTTTTCTTTCCTAACGTTGGCTCCGGCTGTCTTTTTTTCCTATCGTTGGCTCCACTCGGGGGGTTCCTCTAGTGAATATAATGTGAGGACGCTCCACAC
>CAJNIZ010004804.1:0-20719 GCA_905231905.1 Symbiodinium pilosum | reverse complement strand
CTGAATGTAGAAGGCCATCTAACACAATCACCCACCCCACGCCGTCCAGGCGGCAAACCACCCAAACCTGTACCTTTTAGGGTTTAGGACCTAAACTCAGTTAGGTCCATCTTGGTCAACAACAACATTCTTTGATTTGTGTACGCTGAAGGTTCTGAGAGGCTGAAAGACTCTGAAGGAAGGGAGGCCCTTGCAGGCTTGTGGAAGCTGTAGAGCCGCCCGTGAGGGCCTTTCCCAAGGCCCCAAGGCCTCTGCAGGCCCCTCCAGGCAGGTTTGTGGAAGCGCTTGGAGGTGTTTGGAAGTTTTTGGAGGCGCTAAACCCTTGAAGTCAGGTGACCCTGGACCTGGAAGCCTCTGGACTGCGCAGGTGGTCTGGCTCTCAAGGCCCCAAATTCGCTCGCACGGGAGGCCCTGGACCCCCCAAACCCCCTAGAATCCACCCTGAAAAAAACCAGCCAGCGCCAGAGCTTCGACCACCAGGTTTAGGGTATTGACTTTAGAAGGGACCAGTACTGGTCCCGAAAAGAACTCTTCCAGGTACCTGGCCTCTCGTGGGTGCTACAGTACCCCTGGCTGTGGGAAGGCAGGCAAGCGACCTGGATCGACCTGCGCCATTGAGCAGTATTTCATTTGGGCATACTATGGTACCCAACATAGAGTAAGATTCTATCCTCTTTTGGGGTATAATATTATATATAAGGAATATTATCTTATCAGGGTCAACCGCCAAAAAACAATACTCAATTGTGTGAAGGGCCATCCTGCTCAGGCTGTGTCTCACAGAAACCAGGGCCTCTCTGGCTTATGGTCTAGGGTTCAGGGTTTAGATAGGGTTCAAGGTTTAGTTTTGATTTAGGCCCCCAGACTAAGTGCTGACCACCACGACAAGGTATCGCCAAGTCCATTTGCCAACGACCTTCCAATTCCATTTTGCTGCTTCTGGGCAGGGAATTGGTCATTTGCACGTCTAGGGCTTTGAGCCTAGGGTTTCGGGATACTGAATGGGGTTTCCAAAACTTAGGGGATCCATTTTCTGGGGCCCCTACAAGAAGGGTTGGAATATTGAGGTCTATATTGGCGCCCGCTGTAACCCAAACCCCAGCTACTGGCTTGCCGCTTGTTTAAGCTGCGGCGAGAGAACTCTGCAGAATCCCACGTCGGATCCGTAAAAGGCCTAAAAGGGTTTTGGGTTTAGGATGATGGGTTAAGGGTTTAGGGCTTAGGATTATGGGTTTACAGATCAGGGTTTAGGGCTTATTAACGGACCATGAAGGGTGAAGATCCTTTGGTAGCTTTGTATAGTCCCTAATATGCTTAATGGGACCCATGTCCATTCATTATGCATGGACGGTAGCTCATATGTCCCTGCGTTCTGAGAAGCCGCATTTTTTGATACCTGCAACTCGGTTTCCGAGAGTTTTAGGTGCTGGCATGTCATACTTGGAGGGTCAGGAGGGCTCCCTAAACCCTGAACCCAAAACTCCAAATCCTAAACCCTAGGGACAACCGGGGATGGCTTACATGGCTTTTAGGGGTTTTTAGGTATACTTGCTGAGCCACCCAGTATGCATGGGGTGGACCCCCAGTATTCCCAAAAGGTCTATGTAGTTAGATGGTATATACTTGGGGCCCAAGGGGGTTCCCATATACTTGCTTAAAGCATCAAGTATATAACATTTAGCTACATGGACCCTCAGGGATTGTACTTGCAGTAGTATCAGCCGCCTAGCAAGCTCTGAAGCTTAGTCTTACATGACTGCTACGGAGTGAAGTAGCCTGCAATGCATTTGGCTCACACCAGTCATCTGTAGGTTGTAGGTGACTTGCCTTTCCCCCCTATAAACACAGTTCCCAGTTGTACCTGTATCCAGGATGGGAGCTTAAGAACCCAATAAAAAACACAACAGGATTCTTGAGCTTTGTTTGGAAAGTTTCGGATAGAGGGCATTTTGTCAGGTTCAGGGCTTGGGGCTTGTTCCAGCGTATGTTCTGATTTCAATGAGCATCATTGCGACCTTGTTGGGTTCAATATTTTCTTGTTGCTGTTTTGTGTTCATTCGCATCAGAAGACTAGTCCCCTCCCCCAATATGAACTCCACACACCCCCCCGAATATTAAATATTCCCCATTGCAATATATTTTTAAGACATAGGGAGTATTAAACATTGTAAACCCTAAGCACTAAACCCTTAACCCTAAACACTAAACCCTTAAACCTTAACCCTAAACACTACACCCTAAACCCTTAACCCTAAACACTAAACCCTAAACCCTTAACCCTAAACACTAAACCTTAAACCCTTAGCCCTAATCCCTACAAGCTAAACTTAATATAGGGGAGGGACTTCTACCATTATCAAGGCAAGGGTTCAAGGGTTTAGGGTTTAGGGTTTGCTTAGGGATTTAGGGTTTTGAGGGATTTAGGGTTTTTAGGGATTTAGGGTTTAGGGATTTAGGGTTTAGGGCTTTAGCGTTTTTAGGGATTTAGGGTTTAGGGATTTAGGGTTTAGGGCTTTAGGGTTTAGGGATTTAGGGTTTAGGGATTTAGGGTTTAGGGTTTGTCCATGGGGTGCGTAGCACATTGAGCTTGCTCCGAAGGAGGGTTTTTTTGTACTCCGACTAAGTATGGTCATATCCCTTAAGCCCCTAAACCCTTCAACCCCTAAACCTCGAGCCCCACTCTATTAACTTGCTAAACTCTAGACACTACACCCAGATCCCAAAACTTTCTCAGCCATCCCATGATCCCTAATAAGGCTTCCAGGCCTGAAATTGCTGGGCTGCTATTGAGGAATGTGGCGCAAGTTACTGAGATAAGCATAGATCGTAGATAACAATTAGGGTAAACCCAAAACATCGCACAACATAGCCCAGTTATCGCAATTTCTATTTTCCATTATCCCCACACCCTAGGCTCTTCGTTATGACAGAAACTTAGTATTCCTTGTTGCCCCCAATATAGACCCCAAAATGTTTTAATCCTTATTATAGGACCCCTAAAAGGGTACCCCGAATTTTGGGAAACTCCCACTTTTCATTATGACAGATGCTTAGTTACCCTGACTGCTGAGGCTGCAGTCCGGGCCAGCACGAGGTTCCCCGACTGTGACCACAGGATTTCTCAGCTACTGCGCGAAAAGACACGCCATAGGTATTGAAGAGGCTTGAGCATGTCTAAGGTTAGAAATATGGGCCCCTAATATGGGCCCTTAAGCCTTTTAGGTTGATTCTAGGGACCCTTAAGGGAACATATAGGGTATATAATAGGTATATAAGGACCTCAAGGTTAAGGGCCCATACTAGGGGCCCATGGTTTCAACCTTTGAGCATGAGGGTTCAGAGTCTTAGGTGTCAGGGTGTAGGGTTTTGGGTTCAAGGGTTGTAGAGTTTAAGGTCCAGGCTTCAGGGTTCATAGGGATGTTAGATGTTGTTAGGGCTAGGGCGTAGGGTTCATTTTAATGAAGCTCAAAATTCTAAGCTTTGCGTGCTTTAGGATAACTGAAGCTTCTCCTTATTGTTATATGAGGGAACCTGTTCACAAATAATTTTGGGCGCCTAGACACCCCCAAACCCCAACTCTAAACCCCCATCCCTAAAGCAAACTAGAACCTAAACGTAAAACCAAAGGGACTTGCTAAGTAGGTCAACAATTCAGATAACTGGGATTTTTATGTGACAGTTTCTTGGGTTAGATTGGAAAACAACATGGCAACTAGTATTTAGGGTTTAGGGTTGACAGGAAATCAAAGGGGAAATTAGTATTTTGTCTTCGGGCTCCTCGCATCGCAAAACCATACCGAAACTACTACTGTTGATACAAAAAATCCTGCATGACCCTAGTATACTATAGTACCATTATTCCCAAGGTATAATTCTCCTAAACCCTGTACCGCAGTCTAGGGAATGAAAAAGAAAAGGACAGTACGGCAATGTTGAGGATCATGTGGGGCTGCTCTAAGGTTAGGGTATAGGGTTCAGGGTTTAGGGTTGCATTCCTTCATCCATAATCGCCAATCAGAGGTAAGTCTTTTCAGGAGCTCAATGCGGCGCGGGCTAGATATATGAACCCTAAACCCTTAACCCTAAACCCTTAACCCTAAAGCATAAACCCTTAACCCGAAAACCCTTAAGCCTTTAACCAAAGACCTGTGCTCCCGGCTAGGAATCCTATAGGGTTTAGGGTTTAGGGTTTTGGACGAGAGATCGATTTAATCACGCCTGGGATGCCACACCCTGATAATTACTTTCAACCCTGAAGCGCCAACCCCTAAACCCTAAATCATAAACCCCAAACCTTCAATCCTAAATTGTTTCCATGTCCTTCGCCATTCCCTGAACCCGAAACAGTGGTTTTCATTGTCTTTTCCATTGCCTGAACCCTCAGTACTACTATACCTCTAAATGATCGATAGTCTAAACTCCTTCACAGGGGGTTGTATAAGGGATTATATAGGGGAGTATTATGGGGCTTATTAGGGGGGATACTATACCCTAACCCTAAACCTTAAACCCCAAACCCTAAATAGGAATGTCCACCCTGTCAAACCTGGAGCCCAGTGAATTCTGAAGCCAGTCCGAACCCCCCAACCTGGCTATTCGTAAATGCCTCTACTGGCCGCAGTCAAATTCTTAGGGTTTAGGATTTAGGATTTAGGGTCTGGGGTTTGCAAAGGTCCTAGGTACCCATCTACTTACTGCTGCTTAGTAGGAAATAAGGCGAAACAATCCCTGTACAATACATTAACCTTATTCCCTACTAAGCCCCAAGTAAGTCTTGACCCTAGCCTGGCTCAGCTGCGCGTGTCGCAGCAAAGTTTTTGGTTTTAGCCTGAACCTTAAACCGTAAACCCTCAACCCAACCCTAAGAGTCTCTTCCTGTACAAAAATTAGATGCCTTGCAACAGGGGTAGGGTATAGAGGTCCGTCTAGACCTCTTAGTTGTGTGTGCCGCAGCAAAGTTACTGGCCCAGCACGTCGAGCGACTTGCAAAGCATCCAACTCGCCTTGCTTTCGCCATGGCAGTCCTTCGGATGCAGTTTCCGTCTGCTTGCAGATGAAGGCTTTAGGGTTTAGGGTTTAGGGGAAGGTTTAGGGTCTAGGGCTTAGGATTCAGGGTTCAGGGTTCAGGTTTGGGGCTTTGGGTTAAGGGTTCGAGTTA
This sequence comes from Symbiodinium pilosum, assembly GCA_905231905.1. Taxonomy (NCBI): domain Eukaryota; class Dinophyceae; order Suessiales; family Symbiodiniaceae; genus Symbiodinium; species Symbiodinium pilosum. The sequence goes on along the minus strand of CAJNIZ010004804.1, from coordinate 15,561 downwards.
AAGGTTTGGGGCTGAGGCTGAGGGGACTGCTAAAACAAGAGCACCCTTTTTTTTATGTGCTTTGTTTAAACTCCCTATAACGGTTTTATTATATGGAAGAGTGTTATAGGGGCGATAAGGGGTACTAGAAGTTTAGACTATAGCTTGAATCAGAGCCCTACCTTTCGGCATTTCTGTGGTGTGAAATGAAAGCCTGAGGGTTTCGGGTTTAGGGTGTTAGGCTTAGGGCAGCAGCAGCCGCAGCCGCAGCAAGCGCGAATGTCAGAGAAGCTATTAGTTTCAAGATTCGTGCCAGTTAGTATGTCGGAGACACACTGAACCCCTTGGGCGTGCTAGAGCTACCCCACCACCAAGTGTAAAAGCGCATTACAAGCTGGAACCACATACAAGCCTTTGAAAGGGCCGCAATTGATAGAAGTTATCCTTAGATGGGTGAGAGCATCCCACTTCAAATAAGGTGACCCCTAAACCCTGAACCCTGAGCTCTAAGCCTGAACCCTAAACCGCAATGAACGACAAAGTCAGTCCATATCATCTTGGGTTGTTTGCCTGGGCTCGGTGTTAGCCAACTTCTGAAATGTTGACATGCAGGGGTTTAGGGTTATGATTTGGGGTTTTGTGCTTTAAGCAAACCCATGTCAGTAGCCACAGATATCATGGAGTTATTGGGCATTATTCAGAAGTGACATAGTGCAGAAGCTTGAAAAGCTACCCATATTGTAGTCCCATGTTCCTTGCAAAGCTATGTGGAGGGGACCTCAAATTAGACTCTGAGACATAGTCAGTACTGGTATGTATTCAGGTTCCATCATCGCAATCCCAACGACCAAGCCCCTGTGTTTCTCCATTTTCTGTTCCATTAGATTTATCATTCTTGTCATTTTAGGCCCTAAACCTTAAACCCTAAATCCTAAACCTTAAACCCTAAATCCTAAACACCAAATCCTAAACCCTAAATTCGAAAACCTAAACCCTAATTTTGTAACAAGCCCAGGTCCCAGCGGAGCCTACCTACATGACCATGCCTGCTGAGGCCGTGGGTCAGGGGATTTCAGGGTACCTTTTGGGTTCTAGCCCTGGGTTTAGGGTTCAGGGTGTAGGGTTAGGGTTGTACCCTCAACCCAGCCAGCCTGAAACCGAATATGTAGCCCCGCTTTTTAAAGGCGGTGGGCTCTTCAGGGCCCTTCCTCCAAAGAGTCTCTTTAGGAGGGCCTACACATCACCCGCTTATTCTTATGTCTTTCAGGGATCGCTCAGGGTACCCCTTTTTGTTGAAAATCCCATAGAAATCTACCTCAACCTTGATTCCCCTGGTTTGGTGTTTAGCTGGGTTGCTGTCAATGAGCCTTATTTCGGGTACCATAATAATTAGGTATCTATAGTAATTAATCAATATGGTTTCGCCAATATAGCAACTTGAACTAAGATCCTTAACAGCAACCCAACTAGGGTATAGGGCCCTGTGCTCAGTAGGAAAACCTACGTCACTTTCCTCATCAGTAGCCTCGTTGCCACCACTACATGGCTGCACAGTTCGTAGTGTTTTCTTTGTTTTTTGTTTTTAGGCAGCTGTTATTTAGGTTGCCAGTGCTGTTCTTTCCTCCCTTGCGATGTTCATACTTGCTGGACCCTATCCCCTACCTGGGCCCCAAAAGTAGGTAAAATGATCGCCCAAAACATCTACATGTAGCCCAAACGGCCATTATTCTACATACTTTTGGGGTTTAGGTAATCGTTGATGCTCCAGGTTTAGGTTGGGAGAGCTTTGAGTGTCCTTCTGCGTCCCCAGCTCTGGGGTGAACCCGATGGCGGCCTATTGTGTAGTTACAATCTCTATAAGTCTATAAGTCCTAGACCCCATAAACCCTAAACCCTGAACCTTGCAATTCTTTCAGGGTGCCGGAGTCTGACTTTAGGATTTGTAGGAGGATGGGCTAGGGCTAGGGAAGGAATGAGAAAAATGTGTTCAAGGCTTTAGGGTTTAGGGTGTCTTGCCCATTTTGTCGAGACCCTCATCCGCGCGCCCCTATGCTTAAACACACAAAGAGCGCGCATGGCCTGTGTATCATGGAATAGCACTGTTTCTGAGGTAGAAGGTAGTGAGTGTCGGGCAGGTAACTTTAATAATATCAACAGTATCAACCATAGAATTGATGGAGGAGTTTTCTAATTGTTATGGATTCAGCACATTGAAGCTGTTGGGAGTCCTCGTTCTGAACGTTCGCTTTGTAGTGGTGATACCGAGAGCTCTCAAATCCCAAGCCTCAAACCCCGAACCATCAAACCTTTGACCTTGTAACCTACAGCCTTCAGACCTTGGGTTACGGTTTAGGGTTTAGGGTTTAAGCGCTCGGGTCCCCCTTTATGTGAGGCCCCTTAGGAATTCCTTAGGGTTTAAAGTTTAGGGTCTTCTTAGGATCTCTCTCTCTCTTTTCTATTAATATAACCATATAGCTATAAATCATGGATTGACAAGTATTCTTATTAAGACTAGCTACAAGGAGTTGTAGAGCAGCACGGATTTTCTTAAAGGTCCTGGATAGATTAAAAGGCGCATCCCGCGTCCCTAGACACCGGTCTTTGTGGCAGCCGGGGTGGTTTCCCGAACCCTCCCTAGACCCTAAAGCCTAAACCCTAAACCCTAAACCCTAAAACCCTAAAACCCTAAACCCTAAACCCTAAACTTTGATACCAACCCCGTAGCCTCAATTTAGAGGTATGCGGATAGGTTTTAGGGTGGCATCGCCCCCATCCTCATTCACCATGCCTAGTGATTGTAGGTGAGTTTTTCGTGCAACTTCATATTTCATCCTGACTCCACAGCCGAAACCTTGGGCCAAAAGAAAGTTTGCGTCTTGCTCTGCAAGCCGAAGGTGCTCCATCATGCAGGCTGATGTAGGAGTTTCTCAAGATAAACACAATTCACTACCTACTGGCTCCCCTGTGTAGCCTTATCTATCTTTCTTTCGATCTGGCTGCTTATCTATACATCTATCTATCTATCTATCTGTCTATCTATCTATCTATCTATCTATCCCTCAACTTTTAAAACGCGTGTGTGTATGTGTATATATATATACACATAGATATCCCTAAGGGCCCTTTGCTCAGAATTCCTTGTATAGGGAGACCCTAGCACCTTCTGTTGTTGCTTAGAGAGGCCTAGAGGTGGCCTTAGGAAGTCCTTGGTTTAGGGTGAACGGTTGAGGGTTCGGTTCTGGGTCCACCAGAATTACTAGGAATCTGGTTCTGGGTGTAGGATTTCGGATTTGTTGGGGGTTAGGGTTTAGAGTCTGGGATAGTAGCAGTTCTATTAAACCCTAAACCTTATGGCTCCTGGAAGGCTTCCACAGCTCCGATGTACACTACTGAACCAATGCCGGCGTACACGATTCAGTCGGATGCTGCTGGGGTTCCCGGGCGGATTTAGGGTTTATTGTTGGGGTTTAGAGTTTAGGGATTAGGGTTTAGGGTTTGGGGTCTAAGGTTTCAACCTTAACGCCAAAACCTCGAAACCCCAAACCCTGAACCAAAACCTGAACCCTAACCTAAACCCTAAACCTCAAACCCTAAATCCTGAACCCTAAAGCCTAAAACCTCAACCCTCAAAACTCATGTGGATTCTGAGGTTCCTTTGCAGACTTACACGGCGGCTCCGATCAGCACAGGCTACAGCGTTGCAGCCGGAGGCGAGACTGCAAGAAGGTGTGTTAGGGGTTTTGCGGGTTTAGGGTTTGAGGTTTAGGGTCCTAGGGTAACCTAGGCCCTCAAAAAAGTAAAAGATACCGAACCATAAGTACAAAACCCGTTTTGTTGTGTATATTGGTTACTCTAGGTAGGGTTGATGGTTTAGAAGTTAGGGCTTGCGGTTTGGGGTTAATGGTTTCGGGCTTCAGGGGAAGGATCTAGGGCGTCCTAAACCCCCAAACCCTCACCTCAAAACCCTAAACCCCTGAACCCAAAACCCCAGTGGACCCTAAACCCCATGCAAACCCTAAACCCTAAACCCTAATCCCTAAATCTCAAGCCTAAACCCTAAATCCCAAACCCTAAGCCCCAAACCCTTTATAAATCCTAAACCCTAAACCCTGAATCCTAAATCCCAGCGTGCTGGTCAGGCTACACCATCCCAGCTGGCCAGGTCTACACGGCAGAGCCGCAGCACTTGGGCGAAGCTTTTTTTCAGGTTGGGTTTAGGTTTTAGGGTTCAGGGTTCAGAGTTTGGGTGATTTAGGGCTTAAGAGGGGTTATTAGGGTGTGTATATTGTAGAAATATGCACTTCTATACATGTCTGGGGTTTAGGGCGTCGGGTTTAAGGCTTAAGGTTTCAGTTTACCTCTCTTTCAAGGGCTCCATCCTGCCACAAACTAGGATGGAACGGCAGATAGCCCCGCTTGCTTAAAGGACAGTACCTGGACCACAGAAGTATGTAAAATGATGGCCTCTATGGCTGTTATCATGGGTTTGGGGCTATGATTTTATAGATTCTTGGGTTCCGGTAGTCGTGATATGCAGGTTCCATGTTAGTGTGGGGAAAGGCATCGGGATTAAGTAGATAGAATACGGGGTATATGGATGTCTTGTTATAATATACCCAAAGCCATATTCTATCTACTTAAGGAGAACTTTAGGGTGTTTAAGGTTTACGTAGGTTTTGGTGTGACAGGCTTAGAGTGCAGGATTCGGCGGTTTAGGGATAGGGTTCAGAGTGCAGGGTGTAAGCTTACGGCTTTGGATGTCGTCTCCGGGGTAGACAGTAGGCAGCGTAGGATTGTCAAGTTCAGGCCTAAACCCTAAACCTTGAGGAGTTTACGCTTTAGGATTTTGTTCAAGTGAGCAGGTGTAGAGCCTAGGGTGTACGGTTTAGGGCGCGAAGGTTGGCTGTTCTGGCAGAGACTCAGGGAACAGTTTCCAGATCTACTTCTCTCGCTTGCAGGCGAGGACAGCATGTTTCATTGGCCCCCTTTGCGGTTCCATGTTAGGGCAGCTTTATTGTTGGTAGTTTGATCTCAATTATCCCTTTTGGGTTTAGGGCTTAGGGTACAGATGTGATCACCAAAGCCGTGCGATGTGCCACCTCAGTCAAGATCCCTGAACCCTAGAAACCCTGAACCCTAAACCCTAAACCTTAACCACGCGCCCTAGACAGCCTAAAGCCCCCAGTGTTTCAAGGTACACCTACTTGCCTGCTGGCGCTGATTACTCCCAGCACCTGGAATCAGATTATCGGGGGCCAAGGATCGGAGCTAGTATCCAAATCTATCCTCATCCCCTTCCCCTAATACTAAGTCCCCCCCCACTATTAAAATTAGATGCTCCCATTACGTGGTATATTATGAAAGGAGTATGAGTATTCGTTTGTTATTAGGCGTGGTTAATATTAGGGGATCACTTTGTGGGACGCTGGGGCCAGTACAAGCTTTGGTAACTTGCCGTGAAGTGTACAGTAGGCTGACTCCGTGTTATCAAAGGGGTAGCATACATTAGCTAACTCCAGGGTCCTTACAGTTGGCCTGTAGAAGCCTTCCCTGATTTCTCTACAGCGAAAACTGGCAAAGAGTGTACACGTGGCATGGATGATACCCTAGACCCCTAGACCCCAAACCCTAAACGCTAACTCTAAACCCTAGACTCTCAACCCTAAACCCATGTGCATGTAACAGCTCTGTCTGTTTACAGTATTTGAAATTTGGGTGACCTTTCCGGGGCAACTGAGGAACAAAACGACCTCACCCTACTAATAACTACCCTCCAACCCCCTAGTAATGACTTACTTAGCCAATAGAAGAACTTTAACAATTTTGGGCTTCCTTTTAGTTTTGAGTTTCGATAAGAAAGTTTAAACTTTTTTAGACCTTGTTTCTGGGGAAGAGAGATGAGATTTCGTTCAGTATATGATGGTACTGTATTGGGTGTTATTGATAGGGGGTGGGCGGTTCACAATTAGGGCATTACAGAATAGTACACTGGTAGTCAAGAATTTTCATGTTGCGGTAACATCAGCAGTATAGTGATCAAGCATTATAGGGTATTGCAGTAATGAGTTTGTATAGTATTCAGGTATTAAAGTGAAATGTCAGAGATCAGGGTTTAAGGTGTAAGGGTTGGGATCTTGGTCGGGGGGCTTGGGTTGAGCAACATGGAGCATAGCCCCTAAAAGGTCCAAGTAGGTCCTCCGTCTCCTTTTAGTAGGCTCTTTTTGTCCTCATTCGGCGGAGGGGGCGCTAGGGAAAGGATCCTATGAATGCCCTATCGTAGTTTAGAGTTTATATAGGGGTTAGTGTGGGGTTAGGGTTTAGAGGGCAAATTGAGGCGCAAGCCTTGTTCCTTTTCCATTCATAGACTTCCAGGAAATCACTCCAATCTTTGAGGCGCTTGAGATCAAGCCCATACATTCCCGAGACCTCAATCTCTCTACTCTTAGATTCAAGAGTTTAGGGCTTAGGGTTTAGGGTTTGTCTTCAGGTTCATCCAAACCAGGCTGTAAAATTCAAAGCCTAAACCCTGAAATACTTTCGAGGGGGCCCAAGAGTTAGCAACAGACATCCTATCCCCCATTAGCAACCCCACAGTAACACTACGGCAAGCTCTTATACGTAGGCGCCAGGACCCACAAAGGAAGCCCCAGGCCGCAAATCCTAAGCTCTGTCTAAGGGATTACAATAGTACCCTTCCCAAAGGTACCCCCCCCCCCCAAAGGTACCCCTCCCCTAGGGTTTAAGGAGCTAATTAAGGACTATATAGGGCTTAATCAGGCCTAATAGGGCTCTAAATCTGGGGGAGGGTTTAGGGTTTAGGGTTCTGGGACACACATCATGAATCCTCAGCTCTAAACCTCGGTTCTGCAATCTAAAAGCGCAAATCCCATGCCCTAAATCCTAGCCTTTGTATGATCCTAAGCCCTAAGGCCTCAAACCCTAAACTCTAAACCCTAAACCCGAAGCCCTAAACCCCAATCCTTAGACACGGCCGAAACTCGGTAGGTACTTGCCGGCCATGCCAGCCGCACCTCTCGATCACTCCCAGGGCAAGTGGTTCGCACCCGGCGAGGCCTTAATAGGGCGTAGGGTTTACGGGGTTTAGGGTTTAGGAGGATTCTAGGGACATCTAAGCGTACATATAATATAGGGTCGAAGAGGAGGTATATAAGGATCCCAGGGTTAAGTGCCCACAAGTTGGGCCTATGGTTCCAACCCTAAACCCTAAAACCCCAAACCCTAAACACTACAATGCTAGGGGCCCATGGTTTCAACCTTCTGAATAGGGCAACTGTCTGGATCCCTTTCTCCATTCCCTGCTCACAATCTGGGTACCTCCCCCCAAAACAGTAAAAGTTGGATACGGATCAGAATATGCATCAACGAAAATATGCATCAACGAATAAAGAAACTATATATATATATATACATAGCCTTTAATATGACATCTGTTGTTGACGGTTGCTGGGAGAGTTACAAAGGAAAAACGGTCAAACGTTGGTCAACATGCTGGACGTGAACCCGCAACAACTTCTATTAACCCTAAACCCCAAACCCTAAGAAATTGCTCATTGGGCAGCGAAGGAGGGTTTCCTCACGCCAGGCCCTCCCCCCGGGATTCGTGATCACGGCGCACCCGGAAGGGCACACCGCGCCTCAGGACGCTTCTAGTTCTTAGATGGGTTTAAACCCCAAACCCTAGGATTTAGGGTTTGGCAATCCTAGCCCCAGGTCCCTGGTATGATGGAAAATCCAACGGAAAAAATTGATCATGCCATGGAAGCTGGGGTTTTGAAGGGTTTTTTTGGGTATGGTACCCAGGATTTGGGTGAAGTCTCCCGCCCAGATCAGGACCGTATTTTGAGAGTCATATGAGCTATAGTCTACACTCCTTAATTATATTATATGGAGGAGTGCTATAGGGTTTTTAAAGGGGGATGCGAGGAGTTTAGACTATAGTCATAATATGATGCTTATGGGGTCCTAAATTTGGAGGCTAGCGTTAGCAAAATCCCATAAAATCCCCGCAGTAGCTTGGGGGACATCTTTTCAACATGGGTTGTGGGGTTCAAGCGTTTACGTTTTAGGGTTGTAGTGTTTAGGGTTTAGGCTTGAAAGTCTTAGGGTTCAAGGGTTCCGGCTTTTAGGACTGAGGATAATTCACCAGTACCACTATATGAGTACCTAAACCACAAAAGTATGTAAAAGAATAGCCCTAAAGCCTTAAAACCAGCCAAAAAGGCTATGATTCTACATGCTTTAGGGGTCCAGGTATAGCACAGTTTACCCCCCAACCTGGCTTGGGTCGAATCTGGTCGGCCTCTTCGAAGGGTGGTAGACAGGAATGCCCAGAGTGCAGTTGAGCGGTTTTGACGTGCAACCTGATGGAGGGTTGAGGGTTTAGGGTTTACGGGGCGCAGCCCCCTTTAAGGTTGTAAGTCCCTGCTGGGGGTGTGAAGTTTCTCGCTTTTCGTTTTACATAACGATTTCCTGGGTTACGTGGTTACGTAGATGTGTATGGGTTAGGATAACAAAGGGTTATGAGCCCATTAACCCCGCGTGCGGTTTAGGCAGTGCCTAGTCTGCTGAAAGAAGCACTTTTCGCCACCATTAAGCCTGCAAGTGATCTAACAACCCCAACCGCCCTCTATACCGCCGTAAACCCTAAATCCTACACAGGATTTTTCAATTATTGTCCTACTTCGATGTTCCCCACGTCCTGCCCCCGCCCCCTCCCCACTTAGGCGGTGTGATAAATTATACTTCTGTCCTTTTGAAAGGAGTTACATGAAGTAGGCTTTCGTTCTGCTTTTGGGTTGGTGTATATAAGCTTCCTCAGGAAGATTTGTGCTTGTATGCGAGTGTATATGTTTGGTGTTCCAATTTGGTGCCTTGTATATTTGGTGTTCCAGTTTGGGTGCCTTGAATTCAAATCCTATAACAGGATGGGTTCGATGTCAGTTTAGACAGAATGGAATCAGCGGCTCTAACTCCAACCCTAAACCCTGTAAACCCTAGGGCATGGGGTTTGGGGTTTTATGTTTCCAGGGTATAGGGCCAAGGATTGAGGGTTTAGATCCTACGGTTTAGGGTTCAAATCCTGAACCCCAAATCCTAAACCAACTGAGCCCCGTCCCCATCACCTTGTAAGAGGAGACCCACAACATGACGGACATGGCCCGTGAGAGCTTCGTGATCACCAGTGGCACCGCGAAGTCTGCCCTCCCCAAGGCTTCCGCTCCCGAAGCTTGCCGGAACTAGGGTTGAGGGTTGGGGTTTTAGGGTTTTAGGGTTTAGTGTAGGGGTATTCAGGGTTTAGGGTTCAGGGCTGAGGTTTTAGGGCTGAGGGTTGGGATTTTAGGGTTTAAGGTTGAGGGTTTTAGGGTTAAGGTTTGAGGGTTAAGGGTTAGGGTTCAGAGTCGAGGTTTTACAGGGCTTAGGGCAGAGGTTTTATAGGGCTCTGGGTTGAGGTTCCAGGGTTTAGGGTTGAGGGTTTTAGGCTGGAAGTTTTACGGTTTACGTCGAGGGTTTAGGATTCAGGGTTGAGGTTTTAGGGATTAGGGTTGAGCTTTTAGGATGTAGGGCAGGGGTTTTAGGGTTCAGGGTTGCGGTTTAAGGGTTTAGGGTTGAGAGTTTATGGGGTTAAAGCCGTGAGTCTATGGCTTGGGGTTCAGGGTTCCAGCACCCCAAATAGTGGCTGCGTAGAAAACTGCCCCACATTGGCTTAACTTTAGACTCTTAAAGTGTTCTCTCCTTGGAACTTAGCTTGGACCTTAGACCCTTAACCCTCTGGGATTCCCTTGTAATACTCCTAAGTAAGTGCCACGTAGTAAAGCGGCCAGTGTGTGGGGATGTAGGTAAGGTTTAGGGTTTAGGGTTCGGGTTTTTAGGGTAAGGTCTAGGGGTGTGGTCCTAAATCCTGCAACACACTTACAGACTCTGACGCGCAAACCTGGACAAAGTTTGAGGACCTGACAACAAACATGACAAACATGTGATGTCGCTGAAGCGGTCTAATGCCTGGACCCGGAAAGTGTGTGGAACCATAGCTTTGTGGGCTCTTGTGATAGGCTTGGGGTCATTGCTCTGAGCTCCAGGTAAGGATTTTTTCGTCATTCCCTATGATTCTATGAATCCCAAACCCTAAACCCATGAATATTCGATAAACCCTAAACCTTAAGTAAGTGAAGCCGCGCGTGAAGGCGCGCCTGCGCCTTTTGTTGAGTTCATCCTCCACAAGTTCCGACCTTCAAAAAGGTCCATGCGCCTCACACGGTTTAGGGTATAGGCGTTAGGGAGATACAGCGTGTTGGATATATACCCACCCACACTAATTGTTGTGTGAAAATGGGGCTTTTGTAGACTACCATCCATTTTTGAAACAGTTCTTTACAGGGGTTGCATATCCTCTCGGGGGCGGGTAAGCCATGGGGTCCGTCCAGGCGCGGCCAGCAAGTGAGACGAAGAGGGCACATACGTGTACGAGTTGTCCAAAGGGAGCAAATGCGCACCCCTAAACCCTAATTCCTAAACCCCAAGCCCGAAACCTTCAGGCCAGAATGCCAGGTGTATACTGACCTGACAGAAATTCATAGACTCCATGTGACCGCTGGTTGTGAAAGACTGCGTGCACCAGCTTTCGAAACTTGACAAATAAGTTGCTGTTCAGGAAGTGAAATATACCCATATTATGGAAACTTAATTTGGTAGTTTCCCAAAATAGGGGGACCCCAATATAGACCCCAGTATACTATAGTCCTTAGTATAGGGACCCCCAAGAAAGGTACCCCTAATTTAAGGAAACCCCCATTTAAGCTAAACCCTAAAGCCAAGGCTTCAACCCTAAGCCCTAAACCCTAAACCCTAAATCCTAAACCCTAAACCCTAAAGCCAAGGCTTCAACCCTAAGCCTAAAGCCAAGCCTTGAAGCCTAAGCCCTGAACCCCTAAGGGGTTTAGGGTTTAGGGCCCCAAACCCTCAAACTTTATCATCGCTAAGCCACGCAATCCCAAACACTTCATCTCTACGCAGAAAACTCTAAGTTTCTAAGCCCTAGACTGGGTTGTTGTTGAGGGCTTCAAATTAAGTTTCCAGATTATGGGATATATTGGATTTATAGTATAGGGTTCACTGTCTAGGGCTATCATAACATGGGTATATGGTAAACAACGGGGTTTGTTTGTTGTGTAACTGAATTCAACTTTCTTAACAGCAACCCAGTATAACACCTAAGCCCGACTCCTTATACCCTGAAAAGAAGAGAAGGGCTTGGGATTTCGGGTTTAGGGTTTACTGCCTGGGTTTCGGGTGTAGGGTTTAGGCTTCGGGGAGGAATCCCACCCCAAACCCCAATCCCAAAGCCTTAACGGGAAACCTAATTGTTCAAGAGCGCCTGAGAAGCCGAGGAGAAGAAGACCAAGCGCCCTGGCATCAAACTAAAGCCATGTGCAGCAGCGTTGTTTTCAGATGGGGCTTGGGGTTTAGGGGTTTAGGGTGTTGGGTTTGGGAGTTTAGGGTGTAGGGGTTTAGAGTTTAGGGTGTAGGGGTTTGCAGTTTAGGGTTTCAGGTAGTTTCCATAGTAACAATACAAGGACTGCCGTAGACCCTGAACCCCAAACCCGTAGTGGGCTTCTATCAAAGTTCTGTAAATGCGTCGAGTTGAGAATCTTCCCGCCGGGCAGGCGTCCTCATCCCGCTTGCCCAAGATGAGCTATGGTCTAAACTCCCTAGGGGGGGGTTAGGGTCTAGGCTTGAGGGTCAAAACTCCTAAAAGGGGTTAATATAGGGGATTACATAGCGGAGTACTACGGGGGTCACCAAAGGGATGCTAGGAGCTTAGATTATGGCTCGGATTGTGTTCGTATAGAATTCGTCCTTAATACCCTGAACCCTAAACCTCTCAATATAATCTTTACACGATGCCTGCCACGGACCCCCCTACAATCCTCTCATCTTCCCTAAATGTCCCTACTATGGTCCCAACTCTAAATGAGCGGAAATCTAAACTTTTTACAGGGGGTGATCGAGCGGTTATTAAGGGGGATAGTTGGAGTTTGGAGCATAGTTCAAGTAACCCCGAACCCTTTTTGGGAAAACCCAATTTTCGGGCCTTCGGATTGTTCCTGCCTGGGGGGGGGGGGGCAAAGATGTGTGCAGGGGCGGGCCCAAGATCCAGGGTGTAGCGTTCAGGGCTAAGGGTGTAGGACCCGAGATTGCTAGCTTCCCCGATGCCAAGCCCAAAAGTACAGTTTTAGGGGCTCAGAGTTAAGGGTTATAGTCCCCCTTAAGTAGATAGAATATGGCTTTGGGTACATTATAATAAGATCCTCATATAATTACCCAATATTCTATCTACTTAAGGGGGATTAGATGGGTTGCAAGTTTAGACTGTTAGATTGGGTACGTGTCATCGCCGGAAAAAGAAATTAAAGAGCAGCATTTCTACGAGGAAGGGCTTAGGGGTCTATACCGTCCAGGGTATCGAGAGGGCCATCACAAGCAAAAACAACTATCAGAGAATGTCTTACATTTATGCACTACCTAGATCGAGAATAACCGAAGTCATATCGTATATCACCTGTAGTTATTTTCCGTTACAGATAACATCAGTACTGTTCAGTAATATATCCAGGTAGCGCGCTACTCACCCAAAGCTGCATACCCACGTTATACGGTTGGCATACATACCTTGTATGACCCTATGTATTTTATAACATGGTACTGCCGTATACTAAGGTCATGCAGGGACTTTAGCATCAACAGAATTATGTTGACTGCAGAGCTACATTGTCAAAACGTCGGCAGCTACAAACCTAAGAGCGCTTCCAGAGGTAAACCCTACCTGCACCCCCAAAAATATGGAAACAATCATGGCCCTATGGCTGTTATTATGGGTTTAGGGCTATCATTTTACATACCTTTGGGGTTTAGGTAGTAGACCTACCCACACATCAAACATGTGTCAAGATAATTGCCCCGAAAAACAGAGCCTGAAGTTGCATACCCTACACAGAGGCATTCCACTTCTGAGGACCCACCCCCCCTTCCCCTTCCCAAAAAGAAAAAAGAAAAAGAACCAACACATATATGTATATATGTATATATATACATGCATATAATATACAGATATATATATATATGTACGAGGAACCTTTGTGTATAATGTGTCGTTTCTGTTTGGGGTAAAGATGCTCTAGATAAGGCCGCGGGGGTTGGATATTTTGTAAGTTTGAGGTTTTCTTGTACCTTGCTTTTCGTTGCCCATCAGAGTCAGGTGCTCCGTTTGCCATCACAGCGGTACCATCCTAGCACATCTGTGGGCAGTCTGCCCTTGCTGCCAGACGTGGATATGTAGGGTCCACGTACGCGAGACCCCAGGCCTTTCCTGTCCACATTGTCAGAAGTGCCACCTGAAGAGCTTTGCGGGCGATGCAAGAGGCGGTGGAAGCCATTGCTGCGCATTGCTGGGTGGCATGCCAACTTCTGCTGCAGCTGCCTTGCCTGGTTATCTGGGACTGACTTCGACTGTTCGTTTGTTTGCCAGCGCTCCCAAACAGCACAGGTACGACTCAATCAGAAATACACTGGAAGACTGGCTGCGCAGAATCCGCGATGTGAAGACATCGGAAACAACGCAGAAGACGGCGCAGCAAAAATCGCTGACAAGCGGTCGGAGAATCCTCAATGGTATAACTTCAAGCGCACTTCTGGCTGCTCGGAACGCCTGGCTCGGCGTCGGCAGTGTCATAGAGCGCCTTAAAGATGTAGAGGCCCTGTACCCCGGCCTCTTCGGAACTACCACTGCAGGTGCTTGCTTCATGACAGCGCAGCATACAAAGTTCACTGTGGATTTTCTGATGGCGAAAGTAGGACTGCCGAACGATGCAGAGAGCGTGTCGCTGGCAGACTATCTTGCTTGGAGCAGTCCTTCCACAGATGATCTTCTCCAGGCATGGCTTATGATGAACTATGGCAGGGATGACGAAGAGTGCATACGCGACGTTACGTCGCTGCTTCGCAGAGGCACATGGAGTTACCTCTATTTCCCGGCTGCAGACAACCTGTTTTGCTTCTACTCTTCATCGTCCACGACATGATGGGATGCATTGCAGCCGTGGATTCCATTGTGGATCCCACCTGTGATTTCAGGGGAGGCGCTTCTGATCAGCGCGAGATACCACAGACGCATATATCGGCAAAGGACTTTTGGCAGGAGCTCCAAGCCGGACACACTGACGGTGGGCAGGATAAGTGGCATCAGACGGTGCGAGGCATCCTACTGTCTCACCCTGAGAGCTTAGCAGACCTGCCGCATTTGGTTGATCTGCTCCCAGATCCACGGGAACGCGCGGCTATGTCTAAACGCAGGTGGGAAAAGCTTCTATGCAGGTCACGCGTTTTTCTGGACATGTTCGAAGAAAAAACGATACGCTCTGCTCTTCCAGTACATGCACGCAGAGGCAAAGAAGCTGGCGCAGGACAACAAATCTTTCTTATCCAACATCTCGCACCCGGAGGAGATTGCCAGCAGCGATCGCCAGCAGTGGCGTTGGGATGTCTCCTTGGCAGTTGTGCGTCTACAACTTCTCCTTGCGCACATGGAAAGAGAGAGAGCAGCTCAGGATACGCGAGACACATCTGCATCATCGCCTCCTGCAGCTGCATCTACTGATGCGTTTGGCGGCTCCGACTCCATCAACTTTGCGCAGAGAAAGCGCCTTCAGGCTTCTTGGTTGGATGCCTGCAGACGCAAGGCAGCGCGACTGGCTTCACCGAACAACGGCCTCTTACCCACGCTGCATCGGCCTACCACTTTTACCTTCCCGTGCTCGCCGGATAGTTTCGACGCAGGCGCTGCGCCTGATGTTGACGTGCTCAAACTGCTGCGAGCACACCCCAGGGATTCCAGGAGTCGCTTTCAGGCCGCTGACCACACCTACTACATTGGTGGCGCGCAAACGAAGGGCTCTGTCACAGGGGTGATCCATACCTTCTGCGCACCGTTCGAGGCTGATAGCATCATCACAAACATGATGAACGGCGCGCTGGCCTCGAGCTGGATACTTGAAACACGAGGTTTCGTTCACTAACATGAGCCGTCTCTCTGCGCTGTGTCCAGTTTTGCTGGATCTGTACGCTGGAAGCCCGAGAAATGACGCGCGCAGCAGTGGTCTCTTGCAGGAACTTGCCAGGAATCACGACATCGAGGATGAGCTGTTGAAGTTGACATTGTCCAGGGAAGAGATTAAGGCTATGTGGGCAGCTGCAGGGCAGGAGGCAGCTCACTACGACACATACACGCACAACATATTCGAGGCTTTTCTCAATGATCATATCACAACACCTTAGTGCTTAGGTTGCCTGTGTCGTAGCTGTGCTTGGGCCTCGTGTAATGATGATCGCTTGCGCTTTGGGAGCAAGCTCAGGGCCTCGCTTGGAGGCTGTGCCTTGACTTTTACGTCAGCGCTTGGCTGATTGCGTTCATCATGAAAGAGGGCCCCTCCTAGCCATGAAACGATGATCATATCACAACACCTTAGTCCTTGTGTTGCTTTGCTGTAGCTGTGCTTGGGCCTTGTTTAA
>CAJNIZ010004803.1:67423-103378 GCA_905231905.1 Symbiodinium pilosum | reverse complement strand
ATATAACCTTAATATAACCCTAATACAACCCCAATACAAACCTAATATAACCCTAATCCAACCCTAATATAACCCTAATACAACCTCAATATAAGCCTAATAGAACCCTAATTTTATACAAGCCCAATGTAACTCTAATAGAACCCCAAACGCGAAGGAGCTGGAGGAGCGCATACAAGGTCTGAGAGACCGTATCTCCAGGACCCTGCAGTCACAAACTCGCCAAGGCATAGCTTAGGGTTTAGGGTTAAGGGTACTTAACCCAAAGGGCCCAAGTGCCCAAAGACAGAGTACATACTTAAACTGAAAACACCAAAGTATGTGTAAAGGAGCCCTTTCAAATTCCAATTATTCATTTTCCTTAGTTCTGGGATCCCAGGGGTGGGTTCCTCGAACACCAGGGTTGCTGCAAAGTATTCCTTAAGATCGGACAGGTAATTCTTGAGAACAATGGCGCCTTTTGGCACTTCCAAAACACAAGTGCTGCCCACAAATTGTGTATGGCTCAGTGGCTCCTGATATGGGGAAGCCCCATGCAACATATGAGGGTTTCCTTGTTCATATGGCCCCTATTTTTGGCATTGAGATGCTTTGCTTAATCATGGACCAGTTGCTTCGTTGTTCTGATTTCTCATTGAGGACTTGTGAAGGCTGTTGGGCTCACCCCTAAACCAAGCCGTCTGCCACCATGCGTTGGTCCGCCTGGGGCAGGATGGGGGCCCAGTAGTTGGTCCCCCATCCAAACACCCTAAGGGTTTAGGGAGTGCCGTCTTCGGATGAAGGGTTTAACTTTACAGTTTCCCTTAAGTAGATAGAATATGGCTTTGGGTATGTTATAATAAGACCCCAGTATACCTCATATTCAATCTACTTAAGGGGGACTCTACGGGTTGAATGAAGATTCTGCCCTGAAGCATAAACCGTAAACCTACGCACCAAAAACGCCTTAGCATGATCAGTCTAGGAGACCTCGCACAGCAGCTGCTAGCAGATTGTGGGTTAAGGGGTTGGGGTATAGGGTTTAGTGTTTGAGCTGCCCGGCTTGGCCTGACTCAGAGACTTCCTTATCAAGATGGAGGCTACCAGACTGTTGCAAGATAAAGTCTTACGGTCACTGAACCGAACCTACAACTGCGTTTCTTTAAGCTAATTTGAACTTCCTCAAAGCCAGCACGGCGAGGATCGCAGAACAAGGTGGGGAGGCTTCAGGCGACTTTTGGCCACTTGGCAGCAAGCAGGTCACTCAGTCCTTTGGCTGTGGAAAATCGGGTTGCTGCCCTTGGAGCTTGCAACCACGGAGTGTTTTTTTGCATGAGGGTCTTGGAGTTTGCAGTCATAGAATCTGGAGATCTGGATTCTGGCATTCGAGACAGCTGTGGAGCGCAAGGTATTTCAAGGCTTTTGCTGCCGATTGGGTGTCAAAAGCATTGAAGGTCCTGGAATGTGCTCTGCACCCAAAACGGAGGGCGCATGTTGTTACTACCATTTGTTCTCTGTTTTTCTTCATTTTTTTCTCCGGGTGCCGTGGTGACTGGCCCCTCAGATGGGACGAGCGGACGGAGAAAGCAAGAAGGGAGAAAGGCAAGCAATCAAGGAAGGCAGCACAACCGCGCAACCCCGCAGGAATTGCTGCAAGACCTATATGAACCCTTTAAAAACGGGGAGGGCTGCGCCCCTCCCCCCTCCTGCCCCAAATACCCCCGAAGTTTTACAAGCCGTACAACCCTGCAGGACTGGTGGCACGACCCACATTGTGAATCCTTTCGAGACCTGGTCTACCAGCCTTGTGTTTACAAAGAGAGGTTGCTGTTCCCGGTTTTTCTAGCCATGCAAACCCTGCAGGAATGTCAGCAAGACCCACATGAATGCTTTCAAAATCTGGCATGCAAGCCAGGCGAGTCTTGTGTTTGCAAATGGGGGACACTGCGCCCCTCCCCCTGGCCTCTTTAAGCCAGCAATTGCTGCAAGACCGCTGTTTCTTTTAGTGTGCTATCCGTGCCTTTCCCGTGTTACTTGTAGTATTCTAATTCCTGCAATGAAGGTCATTTTGTTACCATTGTTATGACGCTGACTATTATGCATCATTCTAATTCTCACCTGTTTTTACTATGCTTTCTAGTCTAACTGTTCTTATTAGAGTTATTACTACTAGTATTTGTAGTAGTGGTAGTACCGGTATTACTCTGATTACAGCATCCTTATAGTATTATCTTATTATCAGCATTATTCCCATTCTTGGTAATATTTATTTTCATTGTTCCTCGTAGCACTGTTAGTATTCTTGTAAACCTATTATTCTTACTACTAGTATTACTGCAACAGTTAGTATAATCCTAATGCTCAAACTTTGAGTTCTCTAATTCCTATTGCTTCTGCTATCGTCCTCACATTTTGCTTCGGAATTGTACCCTGGCGTGAAGCATCCTCACACTTGCCTCAAATCAAGCCCTGGCGTGGAGAGTTCTCGCATGTTTGCCGAAAATGGAGCTCTCGTGTGTAGCGTCCTCGCATGTTTGCTCAAAAGATCTGGCGGGGAGGTCCTCCCATTTTGTCTCAAAGTTGTTCTTTCGCGTGGAGCGTTCTCACTTTTGTTGAAAATCAAGTTCTGGCGTGGAGCGTCCTGACAATAGGAAGACAAGGACAAACGAAAACACAACTCCATCCAGCCAAAACCCCTGTACTTTTGATTTCAGTATAGGATCCTGTCCGTACCCCCTGCAGAGGCACCTGACATTCATTCCCTCTTCTATTGGTATTGGTGACAAGATAAGAAGGTTAAGATCTTCCAACCTTCCTCATTTTCGCGGGGGGGTCAGGGTTTAAAGTTTAGGGCCCTAAACCCTCAACCGCGTAATCCCAACCAAAACAACCAAAAGATCCCCAGACAGGAACTTTGCAGGGAAGGAAGGAATGGAACAAAGCCATGGAAACTACCATATGATTGGGATTATAGGGACCATAAGGACCATTTTCTTCCTTTCTTGCTAACCAGCGGTAAGTAATGTAGAAGACTTGGTTGTTGCCTCAATCATTTCTAAAAGTGTTCCCCCCAATTCCCCATTAAGAATTCAAAGCTGTGCGCGGAGTATCTATCCCAATTTTCAGGCCCCTGCATTACAATGTCTATAAAACGTACATGAACACCAGTTTCTATTCCTTTTTCAGTTTCTTTGCCTTTTGATTCCTACTTAGTTCCTGTAATACCTTACCATGTCCAGGTGGGCCGCTGGAGGTACGGCTTAACCTTTAGGGTTTCGGGTAAATTCGGGGTGTAGGTTAGGATTCAAGGTTGTAGGCTTTAGGCCTTGGAGTCAACATGTAGGAGTTAGGGCCGAAGAGTTGGAATGTAGGGTTTAGGAGTCAGAGTTCTTTACCTGGACCTTCCAAGTAAAACCATTACTTTTGGCTTTTACTCCCATTATTGTGAAGCTAAAGTCCACTTCTATGGGTTTTGGGGAGGTCCACGAAACGGTAAACCCTAAACCCCAAACCGAGGCGAATCGGGGAGCTGATGGCAGAAGCTTCGCAGCGGGACTCGATTTTTAGTTTTTCTTGGGGACGACTTGAGCGCCAGAGGGTTTGTGGATTAGGGCTTAGGAATTAGGGCTTAGGGTTTAGGATTCAGGGCTCAGGTTTTAGGATTTAGGGCTTAGGATTTAGGATTCAGGATTAGGGCTTAGGATTTAGAGCTCAGGGTTTAAGAATTTTGGGGTTTAGGGTTCAGGATTGAGGGTCGGGTGATGACATAAGCAACGGCCCCTCTGGTAGCAAACCCTCCCACACCTGGAATAAGAAAACATATTCCCCCAATACATAGAGCAAAAAGCATGTGTATTTGTACTATGTTGGTAACCTGAAATCTTCGTTATTGGACGGTGTGGAGAGGTAATTAGTTGACAAGCGATTGTTGATGGTCGAGGGTGTAGTTCAATTTGCAGCACATCCTTGTAATCCGTCCGGCAAATACGGGCTCTCAGCATTCAGATTTTCATAGTATATGCAAACCACCGACACACTGCCGCCCCAAGAGACCGCAGACATGTATGCTTCCTCGATATGCCAGGGATACCGAATGGCAGGGTTGTTTGAAAGACGGCGATGCTGTAAGGTTAGCACCTTTACAACCTACATGCGTAGTTTTCTGGTCCTTTGACACATTCGGCCCGAGAAGGGCTGCGTGCACAGGCGCATGTGATTCGTGGATTGGAAAAGGTTGAATGCCAGAGGTCTCGCTTGCTTTGCCAAATTCCTGCTTGTGGTCCCAAGATGAACGGAACATCGACAATTCGAGGGTTGGAAAATCCTTTCGGTTGCTTCTCAGGTTCACACAGCTGGATAGCTGCTCAGACAGAATTCCGGGATTCCAGTAGCTACGCAAGGAAGCTTGGGACCTACTGCCTCTTTCTCTCTCTGCTCTCTCGCTCTATCTCCCTTTCTCCCCTTCTCTCACTTCCCCAAGACTGCAACACCGTTAGCACACCGAGCCTTGTAACCAAAAATGGCCCCAGTGCGTGCGGGCAGTTAAGGGCATTGCTTAACTGGCATCAGGGCAGGGGGGCGGTGCTCGCGCTTAGCTTTTATGCGAACTCTTGCAAGTCAGAGCATACAAGATGGGCCCACGCAGGAGCCATTTGCGCAAATTATTGGGGACCAAGGGCTCAAAAGCAAAATGCTCTGTGAAGAGTCTACATCTTCAGCTGCACTTATCTCAAAAGTCTGCCTCAATTTAATATATAATCTGGGAAAAGATTTGTAGCCTCTTTTAGATTTGCCTATCTGATATTCTCCCTTTTATTTTTCAATAAGGCGGCGCGTAAAATGCCCATATTCGGCCCAAATTTCCAAGATACCAAGAAATTGGAATAACCCCGCATGATCAAAATACAACTTCAAATTAATCCCTAAATATTCGTGACCCAGAGCTCACGGCTTCGTTTCAAGCTCGGAACTTTGCCACGTACCTTAGATGTTAACTTGACGTTCTGATATCCTCACGCCCCATTCAAATCAAACCCTGATATTGCAGTTGATCATGAACAGTTCGGGTTTGTGACTTATCAGCCTAACGGTCCAGGTACCCAAATATTTGGGTCTTAGCTCCCAAATACTATAACCTGAATTGCATTTGGGGCCCTAAAGCCCTTTTTACTTGAGTACTTGGGCTCTTAGGGTCATGGAGCCAAAGCCGCTAAACCCCAAACCTTAAACGCAAACACCTACGAGCCTACGAGCTTTTACTTCCCAAGCCATGGCCTCAAACCCTACGTGTTCACTGGATCCTTGCTAGGGACCCACTCTACTGTTGAGGGGGTTAGAGGTTATATAGGTTTTGTATTAAGAGCCACCAAAGTCATCCTGTGTCTTCTTGCGGAAGAGGGATCCTGTATGGGTAGGTCTGTGTCAGACAGCGAGGGGTCAACGATCTGGACAGCTTATGCGCTAGCCCGTTCAAGCCATTTTGTGGCTTTAGCGTTATGAGGGGTTTCAGAAATTGGGGGTCCCGATATAGACGCCGGAAGCCACAATCCTCGTCTCCCAAAACAAAGTCCCTGAGTTTTACAAGCCATAAACCCCTACACATCTTCAAAAAGCCCTAGATGGTCCCCATAATTCCTTAACAAGAGCTCCTATAAGTCAAGGGTTTCAGGCTTGCACCCCTAGGGTTGCCCCTGGGGTTCTGGATCCTTTTAAGAGACCTTAGGGGACAATTAAGGGCCACATTAAGGCCACGTTGGGAAAACCCTTTAGGGGTACGACCTTAGGGGTACAACCCTGGAACCCTTGAATAAATTGGAAAATACCTTAAACCCTAAACCGCAAGCCGAGGCAAGCTGAGTCCCTCCATGCAGCGACGCAGAAGACGCTGAAGCACGCGGTTCAGGGTTTAGGGTTCACTCAGTACTGGGTTCTTGCTGAACAACATGTTTCTTTTTTATGTATACCTAGACCCAATGTAGATCAAGAAGATGATTTTCAATGGTATTTCAACAAGAAGTCAGCATAGAAGCAACACTCTGGACTTGGGTAGGTATACTTTACACATTCAGGTTTTCATTGCGATTTTACTTGAGAAAGACAGAAATTTCGATGCATTTGCATAGTCCGTGCTACACAAGGGCGTTTCCGAAACTGGAGGGGTACCTTGTTGGTTGGGGTCTCTATGTTAAGTGTTCCCTCTTTTGGAAATATCCATCTCAAAATGTTCTCATCAAGGCAGACAAGAGAAGGGCTTAATTCCCTGGACAGAATTTCAGGACGCCCACATAGCAAATGATGGTTATAGAGAAAACTGGCCCATACGCCCTGATTCTAGGCGGTGGAGCTGTTGTCTATATTCGGCTTGCGGTAAGTTATAGTCCCGTTGTGTAACGATGATTTTGCCACCAGGATTCTACCTTATACATACACATGCATGTACTGTTTGTACGCTTCGCTATAGAGTTTCCAGCAGTTCCTATGAGTGCCAGGAAGAGTTATATAAGTATTAGAAAGAAATTTCTGGGAGTCCCGTGTAGGGATTGGATAGCTTTGGGAAGAAGGTGCCATGTACCAAGCCTGCATCACTGTCAGACAGCATTGCATCTATGCGCACGCGAATGCGCTTGGGGAGCAAGCCGGCAATGTGACAATTTCAAGAACAAGCCCTAAATGCTAAACCCTCTCTGATTATCTGATTCCTGAATCATGGGCTCTCAGGTTAGCCAGTCATTTTGGTGCCCGTTGTCTCCTGTATCATGGGATGAATGACATGTATTATGAGATGGGGGTAAAGCGGCGCACTATGAGCAAGCTGGAGCAAGATCCTGCGCTCAACTGCAGTTTCTTCAGATAAATATGATGACAGTGTAAGCAAGAGTTTCCCCAAGTTATGATCCCGGTTGTAAAGCCCCAAACAACTAGAATCCCTTGTGTACAGACCCTGGACAAGCGGCTCCCAACTCCTGGAAACCAACCTCCATGTAGGCTACCAGGATGATGCAACTTACTGTTCCAATGACTGGTAAGGAACTTAAGCGGTTTAGGGTCTAGGGCTTAAATTAAGTTACTATAAGAAGGAAAGCGTTTAATGTATTTTATACCCATACTATGGTAACTTAATCTCAGCTTCTTAACAGCAACCCGGACTGTTCCAATGATATTTCTCGGCTTGCCCGCTACCCTTCGGCGATCCTGGGGTTGTATACCGGTGCCTTAGGTAACCTACTCTCACGCGCGTTTGAACCGAGCTTATCAGTTATCAAGTGGAAATATTGTGTCACCCAAGCTTACGGTTGCTGTTGAGGATTTGAACTTGACTGGTCATTTCAGAAAACCATGTTAATCAATATATACATATATATCCATATTACAGTCATTGAGCCTAAGTTCGTTGACAGCGACGCAGAAATTTTCTCATCACCATGAACACATGGCACACGGTCAGCAGCTTCAGAGAAGCTCAAGAATCATTAAAGTGTAAGGCACGCGAGCCACGAAGAAATCTATTCCTCGCAATAGCGCCAGCCTTGATCCGAACAACTTTGAATACTTCCTCGCGTGCAATTTACTATCAACCCTAAATCCTACCTGGACCCCAAAAGTCGGTAAAATAATGGCCGTTATGGCTATTATTATGGGTTTAGGGAAATTGTTTTGCACACTTTTGGTGTTTAGGTACACCCCAAGGAGACAAAAGACGGTGCCCCAAAGCCTGCCCCTGCCACCCCACCACACTCGTTTCCAGGCATCGGCTTCAGGTGGCAAAGTTGGTGAAGGACGTACACCCATCAGTGTCTTACTGGTGCTGAAGGGAGATTGAAGGAGTGGATCCTTGTAATAGTCCCTGTAGAATCCCCGTACAGACCCCTATAAGGGTCCCAAGATTTACGCCTTAGGGTCCCTGAATTTGGCTGTAGAACGTATGTCCTCAACCCCCTGATTCCTAGGTGTGGGTTCATGCAAGACCTCCAGCCGTAGTCTCCCTCCAGCTTGGCTTCAAAGGCGTTGAAGAAGCTCTTTTCTTTGTATAGTGTAGCTGGCTTGACCACAAGTGTACATGATGCTTGCTATGACTGTGCTGGTTGGTCATCCCCCGCTATTGCGAGGCAGTCACACCCACCCCCCTCCCCCCAATCCGCTAATGTTAAGTGTTCCCTATGCATATATTGCTTTACCATTTTGGAGGGTATTGGTAAAGGGGTGGGAATGTTTTGGCATCATGACCGTCCTGCAGGTGCTTCAGACCAAGCGCGCTATAGTCTGAACTCCATGAAGGGGGTTTTTTTTAGGGGAGTATTGCAAGGCTTGCGAAGAGGGATACTAGGAGTTTAGACTATAGCTCACTTGACTGGTATCTCAAGTCCCTAGGGTTGTTTGCTTTTCGGATGCGTCGCGCCAAAGGGCCAGGCGGAAGGGACGTTCTTGTTCATGTAAGGTGTTCAGGGGCTAGAGGTTAGGGTTTTAATTTTCTTCAGACTTCAGAAACATTTTTCGAGTTGTGCTATTATGGCCTCCCAGTTAGGGTAAAAAAATGGTTTCCTTTGTGTTGTAGTCTCTTACAAGAAGATCCTAAGTTTACCACCAACGTGTGGCTAAGCTTGGGGTGAGCTCAAGACATGTTTTGGCGGAGAGAGAGAGAGAGAGAGAGAGAGAGAGAGAGAGCGAGAGAGAGCGAGAGCTAGAGCAAAAAAGAGAGAGCGAGAGCAAAAGAGAGAGAGAGAGAGAGAGAAAGAGAGGGTAGGGAGTCTTCTAAAACCCTAAACCCCTAAAGAAACTACCTTTGTGCTTGAGATTGTGCAGAGCCTGAGAGCACAGTGCCGACGAGTGAGGTTAACGGTTAAAAGTTCAGGATTTAAGCTCTGCGAGTGCGCGGTGGCCATCAGTTACAGCCAGGGCTTTTCCAGAAAATTGTTGCGCTAGGGGAAATACTTCCCCAACACACTATGTGCCAGGTTTCCTACACATAATCTTGCATGTTCGAAGTGTTTGGCTTCAGCAGCTGGACGCTGTAGCATGAACGAGCCGACCAGTGTGCAGCACACCACGCGTCATCGCATAATGAAGAGCACATCTGGCGGCGCCAAGGAGGCAACATGCGTTGGTGAGGCGAAGGCAAGCTGCGCGCTGATTTCGTTAGAGTACTCCTCAACCCATACATGCAGCATAGCGCAGCAGGCCGCAGACGCAGCGTAGCCCCAGAACGCGGGGAAGCCGCAAGGTGCCGCAGTGACCGCGCGCGCAGGGTCTGAGGAGCAGGTGCAGTCATCCTGCGTCAAGATTTCCCGCATACGTTGTATGTATAAATGTAGACATATATCTAAAAACGTTCGGTGGCAAGTTCGACTTGGAATAATTGATCGGGTGGAGAAGTGTATTAGTATTCTGCTTTCAGAGGATCCGGGCCTCTGGTGGACTACCTCCCACAAAAACTGACGGACAGTATGATTTCGTATAATCCCGAAAAAGCGGTTTATATGGATCTGGTATCTCTGAGCTTACAGATTCCACGGCTTTAACGGATTTCACGGATTCATGCATCTACTAGTATTTGGCCTTATAGCCAAAGGCTCTGGGCCCGTAAATTTGAATGAATGTAACTAAACCCTCTATTCTTCGAGGCCTCGGGCCTTCATAAATCAAACAGACAGTATTCAAAGATTGGAAAAATTGGCCTTGTGGAGAAGTGTATTATTTTTCCGAACCCGAAAACAACTGCTTTCAGAGGATCCGGGCTTCTGGTGGACTATCCCCCACAAAATTTGATGAACCGTATGATTTCGTAAATCCCGAAAAGGCGTTTTATATGGATCTGGCATCTCTGAGCTTACAGATTCCACGGCTTTAACGGATTTCACGGATTCATGCATTTGCTAGTATTTGGCCTTATAGCCAAAGGCTCTGGGCCAGTAAATTTGAATGAGTTTAACCACACCCTCTATTCTTCGAGGCCTCGGGCCTTTCTAAATCAAACAGACAGTATTCAAAAATCGGAAAAATTGGCCGGGTGGAGAAGTGTATTATTTTTCCGAACCCGAAAACAACTGCTTTCAGAGGATCCGGGCTTCTGGTGGACTATCCCCCACAAAATTTGATGAACTGTATGATTTCGTAAATCCCGAAAAGGCGGTTTATATGGATCTGGTATCTCTGAGTTTACGGATTTTCGGATTTTCTAGTATCAGGCCTTATAGGTAATGGCTCTGGTGCTAGAGCTCTGAAATTGAGATCCTTTGAAGCCTCGATAGGTAAGGAATCTTTATATCTTTGTGTTCTGGCTTTGAAAAATTTCTTATTCCCAACCCGGCAAACAAGAGCAGATTCTGAGTAATGCTCCCGGGCTTTTTATTCGAACCATTCCACAAAAGGGGGTGTGACATTCTTGCTACAAACAAATGTGTGTTCAGATCTAAAAGCAAGGCTGAGGATGATGTCATGCCAGCACGGGCAGGATGTTCGGATCATATTGTTTGCAAACGGGGGCGGGGGCTGCGCGCCCCTCAAATCCCCCGCTTCTTAAGGCCATCTATACTTGCTGAAAAGAAGCACCATGTCATCACCATGTTTGCTGTGAGAGAGGGTAAAGAAGGATGATGCGGGACATGATGTTTGGGTGTTTGGGGTTGAGCCCCCAACCCCTCGGCTGTTTTCAGGTAATCCAACAGCGCGGGTTGAAAACCTCCTTACATGCTGCGATTCGCAGTGTTTATGTTCTTAAAAAAAACGTTGAACGCTGTAATTTACAGCGGACATCGGCCAACTTTTCAAGCCCAAAGCTGGCGTGCTGTAATTTTTTGCGTCTGCAACCTTGAAAAAACTCCAGATGTTTTAATTTACAGTATGTGCAAGCACCAAGAAGCTCCAAATGTTGTAGTTCGCAATATTTGCAATTTTTAGGTCAGCTCCACATGTTGTAATTTGCCATATGTGCAAGCATTTAGCTCAACCTCAAATACTGCAATTTGCAGTTTATGTTCTACCACAGGGCAAGATCTTCATCATGGGCAAATTCTTTGTGATGCCTCGTCAATTTTTTAATCCCGTATGAAATTTTTCTTGATCCCCCAGCCGGACATAGGGTTTATCGTTTACACTGAGCCTACGAATCTAAGGCTCAGGGCATAGGGTTTACTCATATATACCGTGCGTACGAAATATCTTATACAATATAGGGGCAAAGCAAAAGGTGAACAGCAATCAGTTCTAGGTCCTCGAGCCGCGCAGGGCTCCAGGAAGAACACATGGCAGCGAGGTTCCCCATCTTGATGCGCCGTGGTTCCTGGTCTCCTTGTGGCAGCCGCCTCCCGCGCGCGGCCCGCAGAAAGCCAACCGCATGCTGCAAAAATGGTGCAGAAGCTGCTCCTCCCAAGCTACGCGACACGAAGCGCAAATATGAGGAAATCACGCACACACACACACACAAAAGTTAGCAAGAAATACGAAAGTTATGGAAAGGATTCGGAATTTAGAAAGGCGTAAAGTTAACAAAATTAAGGTGACTTTACAAGAATCCAACACAATCTTAAGAATTGCTGGGACGGCCACTTCGTACTCGCAGCAGAACGTATTCCCAAACCTTATTCTGATTAGTTAGGTCCTTACTGACATTACTTCAAAAGCTAACCTTGCTTGGAGCTTCTCGTCATAAACTCTACTTCAAGGCTCATCGGTAGGTGCAAACCGTTGATAAACAGGTATTGCGAATAACCCCAATCATGACAGTCCATGAAGTTTTACTTACCTCTGGACCCTCAAACCTATGATTCATACCTGATCGAGAGAGGCGCTTCAACAAAGCAAGCCATATCCTTTGACAGAAAGGAGCAACAAGTGAAGCGTAAGAAAAAGCTGGAGTTGCCCCGCGCCGAGATTTCCTGTCAGCTGAGTGGTGTCGAGGGAGAATGGTGAGGCAGTGGGTCCATGTAAAAATAGTTACAGAATCCATTGGAATGCTTCGTACATTCTTCCACCCCACCCCCTTAAGCACCAGCAAGCCAAAACAAACTCCAGGTGATAAATTCTCAGGTGTTTCCCTTCTAGGAGTCCCTCATTAAACACAAGACCATGAGAGGCCCATTATGTGAGCTTCGTTTTTGTGGAGGGTACCTAGGGATAGCTGAGCTGCCCACATGTTGTTTTTGACCTGATCGCAGCGGGCCCATCCACTTCCGGGTAGACCCCCAAAGCCTTTTTTAAACACATAACGTCAAAGAAATTTGAGAATGAATGTTGCTAGCCGTTTGATGTTTGGAGGTCAAAGTGCACCCTGGAGATCTAGACCACGAGGATATGAATCGCATCACTTCCTCAATGATCTTCGATCATTATGTTATTTCGAACGTCTTGTTGTTTAGCACATTTTTCTGTTGTTTCTTTACGCTGGTCTATTCCATAGTTATAGAACGAATCTGCGACCAGAATAGTGTTGATGGTTAGGCACCTACCGTATACATACATATTCCCCATAGACCCATTTATCACTGAAGCTTTCATGTTTCCATTGTACTTCCCTTTGAGTCTTCATTATCGGATTATATGAGCTATAGTCTAAACTCCTCCAAGGGGGTTTTATAGGGGATTATATGGCAAGTATTATAGGGGCTAACTCAGGGGGATACCAGGAGTTTAGACTATAGCTCATATTGGGAATCATTCCGGCGCCTACATTGCGGGTTCCAAGGCCCAAGTCTTAGTCAAGAATGCTTTGCAAAGCTCAGCGGAAGGAAGCAGCAGCCCAAGCTCCCAATCGTAATGAAGAAGCCTGAATTCACACGGTTTAGGGTTTAGGGTTTGGTGCGGTCCCAGATTCCTTGTAAGATTATGTTGTGAGATATGTCAAACAGACTTCACATGATATTGGAGACTATTTCGGCATTTACAGTGACTTCTATGCTGTGGACATGTCCAAAGTGAGATCTGCGTTAGGCATGCTGCAACTGCCGCCCTAAACCCTGCCACCCTGAACCCGATGCTCTAGAGGCCCAAACTTTAAACTCTAGTCTTTAAACTTTCAACCCTAAAGCCTGAGACGCTAGCCCTCCACATCTTATAATCCTAAAACCCTGGACTGTAAACTTTAAATCCTAAAGCCCTAGACCCTGAGATCCTGCACCGAAGGGTTTAGGGATCTAGGGATCTAGGCTTTAGGTTTATTCAGATCCTGCCTAGACCCTCCAATGTAGTGCCTGCTTGGTAGTCCTAATAAGAGTCCTAACCCAAAACCATACCAAACCCTAAGCCAAAAAATCCTAAAACCCTAAACTCAAAAAGCCCTAAGCCCTAGCCCCAAAAAGGAGCCACATTGGAGGGTCCAGGTAAGCATGCTTAACCCCTTAAACCCTAAACCCTAACCCGTAAACCCTTAAACCCTTAAACCCTAAACCCCTAAACCCTTAAACCCTTAAACCCTTAAACCCCTAAACCCCTTAAACCCTAAACCCTAAAACCCTAAACCCTTAAACCCTAAACCCTAAAGGGCGAGCCATAGGATGGCCGAGTACAAACGGCTGATGCAGCAAGCTTCCGATGCCTCGAAGCTCAGAAAGGTCGGGCTTAGGGTTTAGGCTTTTAACATTTCAGGGTTTAGGGTTTAAAGGTTCAGCTTAGGGTTTCCAGTTTTAGGGCTTAGGGTTTATGATGAACCTTCGGATTTTGGTGCTTTAGAGTTTTTGGGTTTAGGGTTTATCATGAGTCCTCGGGTTTCAGAGGTTTAAGATGTTAGGGTTTTGGGTTTATCATGAACAGTTGGGTTCGAGTGGTTTAGAGTTCAAGGTTTGTCCTGAACTTCAGGGACATAGCGATTTAGGGTTTAGAGTCGATCGTGATCTTGGGGTTATAGTGGTTTAGTGCTTTAGGATTGACAGGCAAGTTAGTCCGAAGGAGAGAGAGTGGTTTTGGGTTTTCGGTTTATGGGCGAAGGGTTTGTCATGAATCTATCCGAATCCAAGCGTTGCCCTTTTCCGCCAAGCCCTGATACGGCTACCAACCATGGGTCGGATCACAAAAACGACAAGAGCAGGGAATCATGATTTTCTAGTTACACCTTCCAAAACTTTTCGAACAGTATTCTATATAGGTAGGCGGCCCCAAATACACCCGAAAACACAGTGATCATAATCAGGACCGACTAAAAGACGGCCCTTCATGTCGCCCTAAACCCTGAACCCGGACCCTTCAACTCTAAACTCCACTAGAGGTTTGATATAAAGAAACTCCAATCGAAAGCCAGCAAAGGAAGGAAGGCTCGGATGACCGTCTTTCAGAGAAGGCCGGGGCAGTTCAGGGTGAAACCCTAAACCCTAAACCCTAGATTATGGGCGTAGGGCTTCAGAGTGCGGGCTTAGGTCTTCAGATTTTGGGCTCAGGGTGTAGGATTTGGTGTTCAGGGATTAGGGCTTTGTGCCTAGGATGAAAATTTTTGAATTTGAGGAGTTAGGGGGTGGCCATGTTTTTTTTAGAAACTTCAATGTGCCTGCTCGGGAACAAGGGCAGCCAGGAAAGGGGCAGCCCTGAACTATACCCTAACCCCTAAACTCTTGAACCCTACCTCTTAAACCCCAAACCCTTAAATCCTAGCCCCAGAACCCTAAACCCTTAAACCCTAAACCCTTTAACCCTCAACCGTGGAAGCTGCGAGGTGCGACCGCTTGAAGTTGGGATGTGAGGGCGTCCAAAACCTTCTTTTTGGGAGCCCCTACAATAAGGTTTAGGGTTTAGGGATTGTAGTATACTGGTGCTCACTTTACGGGAGCCCCATGTATGTCCAGGATTCTAAGCAATCAAAGTTCCCTGCACAGCTTGGTTCAAGTCTGTGCCCCATGAAATCATGCTCCATATGTCCCAAAAGCCTGCACTACAATTACAATTGTTTGGCTAGATCCGAAGCCCTTCTAGGGCTTAGGGTCCAAGATCCCACCTAGTGCAGAACGGTTTAGGGTTAAGGCTTCAGAAGCCTGAAGAAATGCCAGATGAAATTTCAGTAGTCCTGAAAAATTGAAGCACCATACCACGCAAAGCCCTAGTAGAATGGTTTAGGCCCATACACTACGATCCGTGTGAGGCCTATGTAGTCCCAGTGTCCATGTCGTTTTCCATTTCTTGCCAAGTTATTCTCCATTCTACCTACTTTCTGTGCCAAAGCTTGGTAATTGTGTTGTCTTCTACTGACGAACCACTGCGTTTTCTGGCTTGGGGTTGGCATCGGATCCTGCCGAAGGATGAAAAATTGAGATAGGGAAAAATGCATTTAGGGTTTAGGAAGCCTTCCCCAACATAGCACCAGCATGTTGAGGGGAACATGTATTATTTGGGGGGCGGCGGTTGATTATCACGCGGGGAGGTGATTATTATCGGACGTTTGTGCGTCTGCTTGCGGCAGTAACTAGCATCAAAGCATAGCAAAACCGTCATATAATCACATCTCCCTGCGCTGACCATCCGAGTCGCTTTGTATAGTACTAATAATTACCAATGCCTGGACGCTGAAAATACTTTTAGTTTCATGAGGTCGGCAAGTTGTCTAAAAACCACTTCAAGCCCCTTCCTAAAACCTCTTGACAGCCAGTTACTGCGTGGGGGAATGACCCAGACATTCCCTGGCTGTGCTGCCCTAAGCCCCTGAAACCTTAGGCCCCTAATCCCCAACGCCCAAAAGCCTAAACCCTAAGTGCTTATTCGTAGGAGGGAGGTGATGGAGCCAAAAAGAGGAGTGTACAGGTGATCCTTCTGGTAGACCCTATAGCTCAGCCTGCCACTCGGGTTTACAGTTTGTGGGGCACCTTAACCCTAAACCGTGTCGTGTTGGACATGCCCAAGCACCACCCAGATGCCTATATACCATGACAAGTGAAGCTTGCTGATCCTTCTCCCCTGGTAACCGACATTCTACTTGGGAGTTTTTTTCCGTCAGGCGGCCAAGGGATGTTTAATATTAAGTAGAGATGATGGCCAGTCTTAGAGATGGTCTTCCAGGCAAGCACTGTGAGACATACACCTGATCCGACATGCCACATCCCCCTGGTCCCAGACTGCATCCAGACAAGACTCTTCTAGATCTGGAAAGACCGAAGACAGAATACTTGTTTTGAACAAGAAGCAAACTTTCGTTATGAGTGAACCACCGGTTCTACACTAGCTTAATTCGGCTTGTTTCGGGTTAGTTACAGGTTGGAGAACGCATCATGTTGAGGGGCAAGTGCAGGAGTTCGGCCGGATTGTCAGCGGAGGAAGCACGGGCAGAAAAGGTTCCTCGCGACAACTGAGCTTCTCGCGCCAACAGAGTTTCTTGGTCGGATCTTAGTGTTTTCCTATGGGCTAGGTGGGAAAAAACACCAAGCTATGAGCAGTACTATGCTCTAGGCTCCTATCATTATGGATAGAACTCAGGGTTTCATGATACGGTGACATGTTTTGAATAAGTGGAGGGCGGCCATCCCCAGTGCCACGCAGGTAGCATAAAAGATCTATATAAATCCGGATGTTTTCCTGCTTAGATTCAATTCCAGATGTTTTTGATCGTGGGCGGCCGGACGCGATGCCTTGTGGAGGTAGTGTAATATACCTGTTGGGTCGTTTACGTGTCCGGATGTTTGAAAAGCGTCGCCGTATGCGTACCCGGCCTTCGGGTTTCAGATCATACCTGCTGCAAACTGTGTATGCTCAGCAACATGTAAACAATGGAGATTGATAAACCTTGATCCGTTCAAGGCTTCTCCCGGCAGACAAGCTTCTCTCGGCAGCAGACGGGGTCTCTCGACCGCCAACAAAGTTCTAAATGTCTTATGCAAACAGCCTCTATGGAGTGGAGCGCATCATGTTGTGGCATGGATTGGAGGGGGTTCATGTCAGAACTGGATTATTGTATACTAATCTTTATTCCAAGTGCCAACATGAGTTTAGCTGTATCACCCTGGAACGACACTGACTCTCGTTAGTCCGCGATAACTTGAATACTGTTCAGGTCTCACGGGCTGTTGCAAGCATCATGACTCAGGGATTTTTTCATGCGCCATGTTTTGGTTCGCCTTGGATGTCTGCAAACAGGTAAGCGCTTCGGAACCTGGCGATTATTCGGAAATCAAGGGTGCCAGCAGAATCCCACTGAATCCAAATATCCCGCGGATCCCTATTGGCGCCCTGTGTTGAAGCAAATTATCCATGTTCCAGGGTTTAGGGTTTAAGGTTATGGCATCTACCCAACAACTTGTAACAGTGCCTTACAGCCGTGACGATGGACATCTCATGCTTTTCCACCTGGCACGCCAAAGATGAGAAGCGGTGGGTGCAACTTTCAGCATCTAATCACTTGAGCCCGCATCTCAACACCGCCATGAACCTATCTAATGGTGAACAGACATGCAATTTGGCCCCAGCAATATGCTGCATAAATCCTACACAAGTCCAAGCAGGCACCAAGCAAGTTCAAGGGCAAATCCGCTCATTTGCAGCAGTCCTGTAGATCACTCAGAAATGATTTGAAAGCGAGCATAGTCTTACTGCAGTTCTGCCATACGTACTGGCCTATCCTCAGTGCAACATGAAACCAGAAATACCTTAGCGTGGACCCCCCATCCAGCAAATAAGGGATAACAAGGATTCCGTTAGGGCCCACTCATATTCCTATTATACGACTATTACAGGGTGGGGGTCCTCCTAAAAAATACCCTACCCCCCCAAACCCTAGACCCGAAACCCCACATTCCATGCAGAGCCGAACTGTCTATGTAAAACGCTGACATGACACAAGCTTCAGCTGGAATACAACTAATCCTTTGCGATCCTTCATAAGGATTAGCGCTTAGGGTTGATTAAAGATCTGGTGTAGAGTGTCGGGTCGGAAGTCCACACCACTAGAAGTCCATTTGTGGGATATGTTCGGTTCTAAGTCAAAGTCAAGTGAACCATGCAGCATGTAGGAGCTCAGCAGAACGTAGAACCATTTCACGTTGATCTGTCCAGGTCAGATCGCCTGGAAAAAGACCAGCATGTCCGCTCGCGGCTTGCAGTACTCCAGTTGCATGCAGCATTTGCAGCTTCGCCTGTGGGCTGCACTTTACCGGGCATGGGTTCCTGGCGGATGCAAAAAACAAAGGCATTATGTGTTTGTTTTATGCAGCTGACAAGGCATATACTCTTGCATCACTGAACACGTTCAGAGGCACGCTACATGCGGGTATGCGGTCTCCATGCCCCCCAAACCCAATCCCAGAAGAGCTATAGTCTAAACTCCTACCATCCCCTGAAATACTCCCTATGATGCTTCCCTGTGATACTCCCCTATACTACTCCCTATATAGACCGCCTTGAAGGAGCTTAGACCATAGCTCAGATGAGGCGAGGCTTGATTCAGCGCTAACTTGAACCCTACGGCCCTGAACCCTAAAAGCCCTGGGAGCTCCCTGGTAGTTAAGCGTTTAGATTTCAGGGCTTAAGATTTAGGATTCAGATTCAGGGTTTAGGATTTAGGGTTTAGGGTTCAGGATCCACGGATTAGGGTTTCTGCGCTGTGAGGCCACAATTCGTGGTTCACCACGTGTAGGCTGTCCCGCTGAAGCTAGAGACTAGTCCTCAAGGTTTGGGGTTCAGGGTTTACGGTCAAACCCTGTGACCTTTTCTAGTACACTACTTTGAGGACCCTGGAGTGCACCCCTATTGTAGCCCTTTAGCAGTAGGTTCCCAATGCCACTAGGAACCCTAAACCGTAAACCCTAAACGCTAAACCCACCCACGAATTAAACCACGATCCCCTCATGAATCTTTACCGCTGAGGAGATCGAAGAAGCCTTGCCTTTTGGCCGCGGTCCATCGGAGAGCTGTTAAATGGGGGATTTTCTAGTCTTCACTATGAAATGAAATTACATCCTCACTTTAGGTGCAGTACTTCACCAGATATGACTTCTCTTGCTTGGTTCAAGCACCAGAAATCACTATGCTTGTTTGGGGATCGTCGGCTTCAGCCTTGGCCCTTTATGGCTAAGATGGCTTGAAACAGATTCCTTGCTCAACATTTGCATTAGGATGGATACATAAAAGGCCTGCATGAAGTAAAGTACACAGAACCTTGAGATCACGAAAGTTAGGTGCTGGTATCAGAAGGTCATGCAGGATGTTTAGTATGCACGCTAGGAATAAACAAGTTCCAAACTTTAAACACCCCTGGACTCAGGGGTTTAGGGGTTAGGGTTTATGGTCCAAACCCAAAACCCTAAACCCAAAGGCTGAAGAAGAAGCTCTGAAGCCTCTTGCAAGAACTGTGAATGGAGGAATTCTTGCACCACCTCCCAATACCATTAGCCCCATGGGTTTAGGGTTTAGGCTCAAGACTTGCATGCTCAACATCATGAATCTCAGCATTATAAGCAAGATCAGCAAGATCCTGTGACATGTCACGATAATTGGCCTCATTTCCTGCGCTGGCAAAGTGTTGCAGCGAACTAGGATTACCATAACAAGCTTCGTACGTTTGACAAACCTTTTCGGGGACCAACCTAAGTTGTTCAGGGGCACACCTATAGAGAAGTGTCGCGTGAAAACTCCACACAACTGATCCAACAGTCTGGCTCCGTTCCGAGCCCCCTTGTTTCTCAACCGCAACAACCCTTGCTGGTCCGTGCAAGCCGGCTTCATGTCCACTGGTGTTATTTCTTCCTTTCCTATAGAAGTACACCAGCTGTCCTGCCTCGAACTGCATGTTTTTCCGGTCCCTGCCACGAGCTGCTCTTAAGATCCGATGCCGGGAATCGGCTTGGAGGAAGGTTCTGCGGGCTGCCTCAGCTCGCTGGAGAGACTCCTCGAAGGTCTCGCGTTCACGGTGACTATGTGTTGGCAGGTGGCTGCCGTTTTGTATGCAAGACTGAACCCTAGACTTGTCTTGACCAAAACACCGTTGATTGGGGGAATACCCTTGTGTGCTATGAAGTTCGTTCTTTGCAGCCAAGCTGAGACACAAAAGCTCTTCAGCTTTCAATGTGAGACCCACTTCCAGGGACAACCATCTCATGTTTTCTTTTAACACTTCCAAATGCCGAGAATGCTTTCCAACTCGCCAAGCCGCTTCTCCTGCAATGACCCCAAGCCTAATAGCCTGAGCCTCAATCCACTCAATCAAACCCGCATCCCTGAACGTGCCCTCGTCATCAAACCGAATGCTTTCAGGCTTCAGCAACAGGCAGCGGCAATGTTTCCCAAAGAAATCCTTGAACTCCGAAGACTTGATATTCCCTTGTTTCTTGTCCCCAGTCCAAACAATGACTGCCGTGTGGAAATCGCTGGCCTCACCAAGCCAAGATATACCAACCACACGTTCACTGGGGCTGCCTTTAGGCTCTTTATGAGGGCTATGCCACTCAAACGTGTCCACACTAACGCTCTCCCACTTCTTAGAAATGCAGGGAACTTGGGAAGTCCTATGTGGTTGGACATGACCCCTCTTGGCACATTGAGGACACTGAAATTCCTGGGCTTTTTGGATGATTTCCGGGGAGGCTTTGGCATCGCGCAACATGCGGACCATGACTTGATTAGAGGGACGACCAAGGTTAGCATGGATAGTTCGGAGTTTCTTTTCAAGGTGAGTTGGGCCCCAAGTGTCCTCAGATTCAGGGTTTCCGGGTTGTTCTCTTTGGTCTTCTTCTTCAAGGTGACGCGATTCACTGCTTTGGGTTCCTTCAGGGTGTCGAGGTTCACTGCATTCGGCTTCACAACCCTGTGCTTCTTCCCAAGGAGGTCCTTCGGGGGCTTCTTCGAGAGCAATGTCCAGTTCATCTTCAGTTTCCCCAACATGACCGGCAGGTTGAGCGTTGTGCAAAGCGGTCTGCGCAGAAGCTTCGGCAATGGCCGTGAGAATGGGCCTTCTCAAGCTTTCTTCTTCGTATTGCACCAAAACTTTGGCAAACTCACGACACAATGAAGCTGGATACGCAGCCGTCCTGGCTAAATCACGCCCAGTGGCATTGGCATGCTCCGTAACTATGTCCTTGTCCACAAACGCGGTTTAACGCCTCTTTAACCACAGAAAGGCTACTAAACCAACCCCAGGGCTTCTGAATAGGTAAACCCTTCCTATTCTCCAACCCGAACTGACAACCATCACACCGGAACCTTTCCCCACAAAGACGAAGCATGCTCTTTTCCTTCCAAGACGATGTCCGGAGAGGTTGCTCGCCTCCGGCATGTGCCTCCTGACAATCGGGGCCCATTCCTGATTGGCCATCGAGTTCCTGACGCAGAACTTGTATCAGCTTCAGGCAGTTTCGCAAGATCAAGCGACCATGAGATTGCTTTTCTTGGAGTTTTCTGATTTGGTTAGGGTCCTTCTGATTAGTATGGTTGACACTAGTCCAGGGGTAACAAGGTGGGGAGACATGGAGGTAACGGGGTCTCATCTTACGTAGGGCTGCCAGTGCTTTGACAAGTCCGGCACGTGTTGCCAGATCAAAACCATTATGCAACCCCATTCGAAAGATGCTGCCTCCCGCCTGCTCAACCGCCTCTCCCAACGGAGAATGCCAAGGACTACACGCCTCAACCAAATCCAACCTATCCCGCGCAATACAATAACCCAAATCCTGCATCAACCCTTCCTTGTTCAAGAACTTTAGCCTGGTTATGAAAGCAGTGTCGATGGTCACTACTCACCTCGTAAAGAACATCATCACTTGATCCCGGAGGCTCACACACGAGTGAAACATTCGCTGGATTCTGCCCTGTGTCTACGGGGCGGCGCCCACTCTTAGAAGATTCCAGCGGATCTTCCAGGTGGTGCTGTCCCTACTCTTCGTGGACAGCTTGCTTGTCTGCGGTGCTTAGCAGCTGGGCACATGCCCTCAGTAGGGATCGGGCGTCAGCATCATCCACCTTGGTCAAGGCCTTGACAGGATCATTCCCTTGGAAGGCCGTGATTGGCAACAAGAGATGGAATGTTGGTGCACGCTCGGGCTGCACCACTGCATTGCTGATCTTGGGCAAGCTGGCCTGGCCAGTGCCGAAGTCGACAATGCCCTGCTGTTCACACATCCACTTGCTCGACAAGAGGAAGGGAGTTTGACCCTCTATCACATGCGCCTCCACGGTTTGTTCTTGGCCATGGATTCCTGTCGTGATCTGGGCTTGTCCCAGGGCTTCACTCGACTCGGTGTTGCCGAAGACAAAGGTCTTGCGGAGGTTCTAGTCCACACGGATCTCAGCCTCGGGGTCGAATCCACGCCTTTCCAGTTCCTCGCTCAGGTCCTGGAGGGTCCATGCGCCGACTACGGACTCGGACAATCCACAATCGTTTTGGCCGTCGTGGCAGCGAAGACGAAGATGCTCGGCTCGGCATCTGGCACTTTCACCTCCGGCTCAGTGGTCCAGTTGGTGTACACGAAGCCGACACCGCCCGCTCCTTTGCCAGCAGGTCGCGTGGAGCCACCACTCTGCGGGCAGTACTGGGCTTTATGCCTATACTTTCCACAACTCCGCAGGCTTGCCCGAATCCTTGCCTTTCCTTTTCCTTTGTTGTAGCCCTTATCCTCGTTGCTCGGATAAAAGCCACGGTTCACACGATTCCGATCCAGGGCTTTGCACACGTCCTTGTAGAAGGCTCTCTTTGCCTCCTGGGAGTTCACAAGGATCACCTCGTCCTCTGGGCTGTCTTGGAGCGCTTGTAGCGCCTCCTCGAACCACACCTCGTTCGCCGTCCTCGGTGTCGTCCTCGTGCTCGTTCCACCAGATCGCCCCCCCCCCCCTCCATCTCCAGCCCCCTCATTGTCGTACTGGCCCACCATGTGGGCCTTGCTGGCTCGCCGGCGCTCTTCAAGGCTCTCGCCGCCCCACATCGTCCGCAGAGCACTGAGGACACTCTCTAGCTTGTACCACTTCGCTTGCGACTTGAGTGTCGCAAGATCAGAGAGATCCAGCCGGACATGTTTCTTCAACAGGAACCATCCGTAGATTTCGGAGGGCACATAGGTTGTGTTGCCCAGTTCTGGCAATGCTCGGGAGATGTCCCTGTAGTACATTGACAACCTTTGCTCAAAGTCAATGAGATTTTGTTTGTCATGTCTAGCGGCCCATCCTGTCTGAAAGAAGTTCTCTCTCCCAAGACATCCACCTGTTGCTTGCCACGTTTGGCCTGCAGAAAACCCAGCAAGTAATCTAGACAATGCTTCTTGCAAAGTTTCTCTCGGTCAAGTTCGGCATGTCTCCCACGCCTTGCCCGTGAGGTTCCTGGCCAGCCGTGGTGCGAGGGTAGGCTGATCGGATTCCTGGAGTCCATCAAACTCCAGTTGACACGCCAGTTTGTAGTCAGCAAATGTTTTCCAGTTTCCATCCCATGTTGGCAGCTTGGGATTCACTACTGGCTCAAAGGTCATGGGCTCACATAGAATACTGAAAGGGCCCCTTTGCGGATCGCAACCAGCTGCTCCGCTACCAGTGCTGAAACAGCACTGGCAGCTGCTGGTCAGACACTGGTGTCAACCGAAAGACAGAATCAGAAAGAGAGAAGAAGAAAGAAGATTGAAAGAGCTCAATGATATCGGAGTCTGCCCAGCTGATTGGGAGAGCTGACGTCGAAGGATCAAACAGCTATGGCACGCCTTTGGAAGCAGACTGCAGGCTGTGTATGGGCCTGGGCCCGGGTGCTATCGGCACACACATCCTTGCTGCACAGATCGGCCTGTCGTACGGCTGACTGTATGGATCACATCTGGACTGTACAATCAACAAGGGTTGAGGGAGTTTAGGGTTTAGGGTGTCAGGTTTGGGGGGCCCACTGGCCCCAATCACCCGGTTGCTTGCAGGTTGTTGGGCTAAAGCTGCTTTTTCCATAGGAAAAACTTCTAACGAAGTATGAGCCCTAGACATTCTTACAGATACTATGTTTATTCTACGTCTACGGGGATTGCAGTAGGGCCTGCTATCATGAGAGAGCTTTGACGACAAAGGAGCTCACAAGGTGTTTATTGCTTGACACGCTAGAATTCCTGGTGAGACCCAGGCTCAACGTATTGTCATGAGTACTGTAGAAGGCTTAATCATGCGCAACGTTGTCTCGCCATAACCCTTGATATGGCGGCATGGGGTGCTCAAATCCTGTTTGAATTATTTAGTTCCGTACATGTCTTTGCCTATTGCTGCCGCCACTACTGCTGCTGTCTACGGGAGCAGCTAGTCCACTGGAACCACCCACTTGCTAATTATTTGATATTCCCTAGCACAATCCCAAACCCTAAATTAGGACCTTAGGCCCTTAACCTTCTCGGGTTCCCTTACGCTCCTATTACAGCCATCTCAAACTTAGCTTTAAGTAGGGGTGCTAAGAGCCATGGTGTCTGTAGATGGTGAAAATGATTGTCGGGGTGAGGGCGGGTAGGCGGTTTTTCAGTTACTCAGGCAGGGTATGCCTGCTCCCAAAAGAAGCAGGTACAGAAAGGAGTAGTTGTGCGGCTTTGCAGGTCCAGGTGCTCACATAGTCACGATGGGTTCTTGGTAGTAGAAAAAATGCCCGGACGGCATTTTGCAACTGCCCATGAAGTTGGCTACCCTTTCCATGGAGAAACCGTAAATGTGCTTATAGTGTGCACCCATCTTCACGTTATGTTGGTTATCGTATCATCCCAAGAGTTACAGGGTATAGCCCTACACCATATTTCCCCAAATTAGGAGTCCATGGGTTATAGTCTTTGGGAGTTCATTTTGGGCATCCCCAAATCCTGAACCATAAGCCTGATTCTTGGAAGTACAATATTTCGCACAAAAGACAGGTTGGGCGCATCTTTTGCAGATTCTGGGTTTGGGTCTACCTAGACCCCAGGCTTTCTAAAAGTGTAGTGCGCAACCTAAAAAATCAACACTACCCTCCCCCCTATCCTGGAATAATCCTTGTGAAGGGAGAGCATAGGGGCATATTAGAGAGAGGGGCTGGGGGAGGAACCCGTGGATATTGCTTATGGTTTAAGATGTTTGGATTTCCCCATTAGCTTTCTGGGCCTTTTGCCATTGCCTCGGCATGTTTCTGGTCGTCTGTTTCAGCGAACTCTTTCTGTACAAGCGTGACACACACAAGGGTGTTGAGCAAACCCGTTTCCCCGTTTTGGGATCCTAAGCTCTTTGATAAAGAAAAGGGAGACCGTTTGAGTGATAGATTACTGGGGACCCTAGCAAACAAGCGTTGAATTTCCAAAGTTGGGTGGACGGACCGGTTAGAGTCTGTGACTTGGCAGGATCCAATACCAGCGCCATATGATGTGCTTTCAATGAAGCGGCAACTGGGGGGTATGTTAGGGATAAACCTATATAGCTATAGCCTAGACTCCTAGTATCCGCCTTGATAACCCTTACAATACTCCTCTATAGCTCCTCTGTAATGCTCCGCTATATATCCTCGCCTGAAGGAGTTCAGACTCTAGACTATGGAGCTTATATTAGATCGGAGCACTTGGGTAGGGTCCCACTTTTGCACACCCGATGGGCAAATCATGGCGTAAGCGTCAGATTCCGAGAGGAGTCGAACTTGGTGGCAGAGACCCAGAATTTGGAGCAGATGGGCCAGCATTTTTTTCGCGGGGAGGGGAGGGGTATGGGCGTTGGGATTTTTCAGTCGAGTGTTGGACTATAGTTATGAGGTGGTTGGTTGGTACCCTTAATGTTTGCAAAGTTAGGTTTTGGGTCCCACTATCCTAATTAGCGGCTTTATTTCGGGTTTAGGAATCCATAAGAGAGCAACGCCTGAGGTACGAAGGAAAACCGCCTGAGAACATGGTTGGTTTTCGTCTCAGATTCTGATTTCCAGGCTTTAAACTGCATGTTCAGGCGCCTGTGTGAGTGATTGGTTGGCTGGCGGCTGTCAGTACATGACATGACAGAGGCCCACAACCCCTAAAGTCTATTCCGTAGATCCCTCAGCTCTGAAGATCAGTGCAAAACAGGTACAGTAGCGATATGCTAAGATCTTGCTGAAAACTTACAGCTCCAAGTACCAGCTCATTGGGTACTTGGGATTTTGGTCATCGTAATGGCACAGCAGGCTTGGGGGAAGTATATGAGTATTGGACACTGGGACACCAAAGATACTGCAACAGCATGAGGGTTGTACTTTTTTGGGGAATGTAGTACTACTAATTGAGGTGATAGAGGATATATAATGAAGATCAAGTTACAGTGCGGTCTGTGTTTGATTTTGAGGCGGTTTGATGAGGATGTTAGAAGGGTTTCAAAGGGAGACCTAGCTAGCACTTTCAGTCAGTATCCCAATCGTGGAGAACTTCCGCGCATTGTTTTACATGGGGGCGGGGAAAGGGGTGGAGTCGTTCTATATTCGGGGGAAGCGATTTTATGTGCTGTGGTAGCTTTATTTGAGTTCCTCAATGGAAACCCAGAAACGAAACGTTGCCGAATTTCTATATCCGCTAAAGATTGGACCCTGAACCTTAAACCTTAAACCCTAAACCTTAAACCTTAAGCCTAAAGCCTATATTCTTAACTTGCGCGAAATCTTTCGCGCAAGAGGAAGAAGAACTCAGTCTCAGTCATCCTCATCTAGACTCTTCGAAGCTGACCCTAAACACCCAAAGCTCGGAAGCCTAATCCCTGGGGTTTATGGTTTAGGGTTTAGGGTTGTATATACATCCTGCTTCCGCTATTTTTTACGTAGGGTTTAGGGTTGTATGAATCCTGCTACCCTTATGGTTTAGGGTTGTAGAAATCCTGCTTCTATCCGATTTTCCAAGTTCCTCTCCATTTCGTTCTCCACTCTCGGGGCTAATATTCCCTAAACAATAAACCCTAAACCCTAAGCCAAGCAAGGCATGACCGGTCCTCGCGGTGATTCGGACGCAGATTTCAGTTGTTTAGGGTTCACGGGTTTTTAGGGTTTATAGGGTTCAGGGTTATAATGACACTGTTAGGTATATTCCTATTATGCTCCTACTATATTATTGGGGTTCCCTGTTTGTGGTTCCCATTTTACTTCGTTCATTAGGGTTCAGGGTTCAGGGCGGCATCCGGAGAACAGCATATAATTAGATTCGGAGGTTTTTTCAGACCCCCACTATGTCGTTTAGGGTACTGAGATCCTTAAACCCTAAACCGTAAACGTAGGTGTATTCAGGGCTTTTTCGGCCTGATCCTTAGACTTTCTGCATCAGAAGTCAGGTTCTCGTTTAGCTAGTTTATCTCGTAATTTACTGCTCGTGACATGGCGCCTACCCTATACCCGATGCTGTTAATGTAGAGGCCTACAGAATTAGGAACCCTATCCAGTCACAACCCTCATGCAA
The DNA here is from genome assembly GCA_905231905.1 of Symbiodinium pilosum. Classification (NCBI taxonomy): domain Eukaryota; class Dinophyceae; order Suessiales; family Symbiodiniaceae; genus Symbiodinium; species Symbiodinium pilosum. The sequence goes on along the minus strand of CAJNIZ010004803.1, from coordinate 76,148 downwards.
ATGGAATGTTTCGTTGCGAATAAGTAGTACCTGTCCAGTTAAGGCAGGCCACATAACCCTAGAATCCCTAAACCCTACATGTTCGTAAATGAGACGCTGGGTTGACGCCTTACCCTGTAATAGTAACTATAAGGGATAATGAGGATTATTATACAAGGGTTATATCATATCATGTTCCTATTATACTACTATTACAGGGTGGGGGTCCTCCTAAATAAGACAGCTTGCAGAACCGGTAACCGAACCGCAGTCCGTCCACCCGGAAGGCTTGAGGAAGCCGAAAGCATCCGTCCGGTCAAGGACGAACAGACAGAAGAGGCCTCCGGTTTTGGATTTTGGTTTTAGGAGGGTTACAGTGACCACAACTGCAGGGTCTGCCAGCTATCAGAGTTCCAATTGTCAAGGGTGTGTCCGATGGGATGGTGCAGGGCCCCCTATGGCTTTGTGAAGCTTTGGATCAAGGCGCAAGTGGTTAGCTGTGGTGTCTTTTTCCGTAGCCTCGGCCTCAGCATGGGTTCAAAACAAGGGCTTCCGGACCTATTGCACGGCACCGCGTGGCATGTATGGTTGTTTGGCTGCACTGAGGCTCACTTAGGCGCAAGCATCACTACATCATCCTGCATACAGCTTTCCGCAGAATTATGCGGCGTAAGTAAGTTGCAGTGCTGACGGTTCTTATGACTTCTACAACGTACTGCCAAAAGCAAGCTTTAGGCTCAGGGTTTCAGAAATGTGGATAGCTTTCCAGATCAGCACAGCAAATCCTAGTCCCTGTGATTTGTAGCGTCCCAAAGGCCCCAGTGTTTTAAGAAGCCCCCACATCATGTGAAGTTTCCAGGCTCAGGCGTTAAGACCTCAGTTGTGTCTTAAGAGGCTTCCCCCACCTGGAACCCTAAACCCACTGGGACCTGTTATGGTTGGTACATGGTTTCGGGCTTAACAGATATAGTTGCCGGAACATTGTCATCAGAATCCCTTGTGGTCACCACTCATGGGCGGGGTATCACCCAAGTCTAAACCCTAAACCCTCCTCGCGTTTCTCAAGAAAGTTCTTCGGTACATCCTTGGAGTCCCAACAGTAACCAGGGACCTCATCTTGCGAGGTGTGCAGAGACCCAGACCCCCTAAAGGATCAATCACGTGCGTGGTGACCTTGGGTTTAGGGTCTAGGGCTAAGGGAAGTTTACCCAGACCCCCTAAAGGATCCAAAAAAATAGAGCCCCTAAATAATCCCTAGGTTCCCCAATGTAGTAACGTAGCCTTTTCTTTGGGGGGGATCAATTTTTTGGATCCTTTAGGGAATACATGCTGCAGGTTTAGACGCCGAACAGAAGCTTTCTCATATATTTAACACCCAATACAACAATCTGACAAAGAAATGGTGTTCACTCAGCACATTTTTGCTACAGCGAAGTAATCGCAATGGAGGTGTATATTTGTAAAAGTATCCGGTACATGGAACCGTCTGCTTCAGGAGCTAACTTCAGCGTACTGCGCGCGCGTTTCGCAACGGAGTTTGTGGAAAGTGGTTCTGCAGAAGCACAAGAAGGCAGGGAGAACAGTATGTGACCCAGAGCCTTCCGGGGTAGCATATTTTTCATTCCCAACCCCAAAAAAAATGTAACAAACCCAAGCAGGAACTGCAAGGGAGCCCTTGGGTCGGCAATGAGAGTGGCGCGATTCTGCTTCGAGAGTTGGGTGGAGTGGCTTATTGAGCGTGAATGCCTCACTCACACTTGCTTCGAATCTGAACCTACCAAATCTGGAGCTCCCTAAAACCTAATCCCTAAGCTTTTCTTGTTGAACCTTCCAATAAGGTGGACTTGAAGCCATGCCCCTATGGGAGATGTTGACTGTAGGGCATGACCAAGCATGACGAGCGCGGGAGGTTGGCGCAAAACGGTTTTGGTCCATCTACAAAAGTAGCATCAGCATGAACTATTGATATTGGTATTATTGGCAGTTGGAAAAAATTTATAGGGTTCATTCTGACCATGTTGAGCCCTGTTCCTCTTTCCCAGAATTGCTCTTACCCAAACCAAAGCCTAGTCGAGGCAAAGCATGTTGCTCACGGCTATGTGGCTGGGTTGCAGTTTATCATACGCATGGGCAAAATCGAGCAGCCATATGTACGGTCTGCCTGTCATTTAAAGAAAGTTCGTTGTCTCTTGCAAGAAGGCCCTTCCATGATTTCTTCACGCTGGGGGGGGGGGGCAACAAAGCAACTGCCCTTGTTTGAGCCCAACTGTTCATGCACTGCAGGGTACTAGAAATCAGGCTCCAAAGGGTAAAAGAATGGTTCCAGCCTGTTCGTAGGCCCAGATCCATCTTGCAAAAATCTGTTAATCAGAACCTTGGAACCGAGTGTGCTTCTCAAACTCTCTGGATTGAGAGGAGGGCTTAGGGTAATGGATCCCAAGGTGCTGCTACTTGATAGAAACGTTTGATCTCCAAACGGCCTCACCGGCTTGGTTCTTGCGAGCGCGTAGTGTAGCCTCCTCCGGGACTTAGATGAACCTACGTGCGGCACAAGCTTCAGGGAATAGGGTGCATTAATGTAAATGCTAAAAAACCAACATTATGGTCCTAGATTCCTTGTATCAGTATGGTAGAGGGTACCTCAAATCGGCTTCAAGGTGATGTTGACTTGTGCCCTTTGCTGAAAACAGGCCGTCCTGCTGCGGCGTAGGAGTTTCAACCCCAAATACGCCTGCGGGCTAGGAGATTAGGCCCCACATGCTATAGTCTGAATGCTTTCTGGTCCTAATCTTTGGGTCCTTGCACCCTGAGAGGAACAGGCACCTAGCAACGGAACGCCCCAAGCCGTCAAGGTGACCAGTCTTTTGGAGCGGTGTCGCGAGGATGGCGACCCCGAGGCGTGGACACCCGGGTTTAGGATTAACGGTTTAGGGTTTAGGGCTTCCAGTTCAGGACTCAGTTTAGGGATCATCAGCTTTTCCCCAAGAATAAGGTAGGTTCCTTTGCTAGTTAAGCCGTATAATTTCCATAGATACTCCGGTTATGGTAGCTGTGTGCGCTCCCCTGAAGCAGCAATTAGTTTCGTGCTGTTACACCGAAAGGGGCATATATACATGTCAAACAGACGACAAGGTTGTTGCTCATGTCCGCCTATCTCTCCAAGATTGAAGCTCAATGTTGTAGCAGGAAGGGTGATATGGAAGTTTCGAAAAAGAAGTTTCGAAAAATGGGATGCCCCCTTCTCGGGGTCCCCGGATTGAGGCATGACGGGGCGGTGTCCAAGTTTCTGGGACGGAGAAACGTCTTGGGCTCAGAGGCCTTGAAGTTACGGGCCCCTCCACACCCTCCACACCAAATTCGTGAAGCTCCGACAAGAGCTGCAAAGGGACAAAGGGGATGGCATGAACTCTCCATGCTTTGGAGGGGCGCTGAAGTTAGGGAGCATCCTTATTCTTCCCCCTTACCAGCATGCCTAGTGTGAATCTTCAAAAATGTTTGTTACACGGCCCACTGGGAATCCTAGGCCAAACCCTACACCCGCACCCGAAGACCCTCAGCGGTTTTTGGGCTTAGGGTTTAGGGTTACTACGCTCAAACAGGTTCCAGAAGAGCCTGCTGACGTGGTGCCCACTGAGTCGGTACGATCCTTGCGCTCCCTCCGCTCGCAGAGGTCCATTCGGACTGTGGTGTTCCCCGGCAGAAAGTTCTGTAGGACCTGCAAACTAGATCTCCCAAAACAAATCCATTCCTGCCCCTGCAATCCATATCACATTCCGTGAATAATTCCAATAATATCCTAGGGGCATATCAGCCAGTTCCTTTGAAGTTGGCTTCTACGATCCAACCGCATAGAAGCCCAGACTCTCAAAAGGTTCATAAACATGGATACCCTAGAACTATATTAGTATTCATACCGGGATACATTTAGGGATTGTAGGGACCACCCAGGGTTTACAGAAGGGAGATCTAGCTTTCAAATCCTCAGAGAGCTCTGCAAGATCAGGGAATTTGAGACTAGCAGTCTCTAGAATGTCAATACTGGCCCCCTTCCCCTATACGGCGTTGCTGCTGTTAACGTGCTTAAACTTAATTACGATTGCCGGGAAACTGTAGTGTGTCCACTGGCAACATATTATCGTTGTAAATTTCAGGCTCCTTAACAGCAACCGGGTCCAATAATGCCGCCCCTCCCCCCCCAACCCTTGCAACGGTAAAGATTCCCCTCGCCTTGCAAATCTACAATTTTTTCGAAGTTTGGGAATATACATCGAATCATATGAGTATTTTGGCGAGGGCTCGTTGACTAGCCAGACTCGCCTGCTTTGATCGCACGTCTAAGTAGCGCACTCGTGTTGGCCTACATGCATGGCGGCTCAGATAACAACGTCCATGTACGAGCATCCCTTTTCCTCCTGCATTAGTCGTGGCCGAGAGCACAACACACAATTGCACGATTATCCATTTTCAATGACCTCCATTGTATTATGTCAGTCTATGCAAACGCTTTGCCTGGCATCCACGGCGGCTGAGACAACAAACTGCATCTGCGAGTGCATGCACTTCTCCTTGCATTGATTGCGGCCAATCATATTGCTCATCTGCTGTGGGATCTTGACACGTGCAGGACCCCCCCCCTCCATAGAATGAACACAAAAGACATTTATAATCGGAAGCACAACAAATTAGGTGGTCTGGGGGATCCTTTCGTTCCTAGTGTCTTCGTGAGCTTAAGGGAAGGAAGATCCTTCAGCTCCTCGTTGAGAGGAAGGAAGGGAAGCGATTATTTCAGTTTAGTTTGGTCTCATATCCTCAATAATAAAACTCGGCCTTGATTTTGAAGACCTGGCCGTTAAAACCCACGGTTTTTTGGCGGCACCATTAACCCACCGAAAACACCTTCGCATGATTAAGCCCCCCAAAACAAATTTCCTGCTGACTAACTACCTCGGGCTTAAGCTTCAGGGAACTATCCCCTTTGTAATTTCATTGCCTATTCGTTTAATGCGAAGTCTACTGTGGGATTCCCCACCCAAGGAACCTCCACATTCTCCCTTTGGAACTTGGTTGCTCAGCCTGATCAAAGCGTTTGGTCAGAAATCTACGGCTTCAGAATCCAGATTCCAAGCCTCAGAATCTTGAAGTAATAGAGTTAAGGTTGGCGCCCGGCCCAGTAATAGTGACTATAAGCGATACTGGCGATTATATGAGGATCCTCTTATATTCCTATGTTACCACTCTTAGTCCACCTAAGATAGAGCCAGCGATTTCACGCAAATGCCCGGCCTTAAGCACGGATAGCTTTCTGCTCTCACCCTGAACCTTTCCCAGTTTTTTTGCGCAAAGAGTCTACTCGGTCGGACCCGACCAAAACGAACATGGCGACCTGAACTGTGTTCGAAAGACTTGACTTAATTGTGGACCCGACACCAATTGATATTCAACATTTTGCGCGCACCAACATGTGTTTTTTTTAACATCATGATAGCCAAGACGGTATTGTCCGTCTACGAGCACATGCAGTGTACATCCGTGGTGGCCAAGATGCTGACGCTCATATACGCGCCCCTACTTCCCCTACATCCACATTGCGAAGACAACCACGTCCATCTACGGCACACCAAGTTCCCCCTGCGGCCTACATAGGCTATAGTCTAAATCCCTTAAAAGGGGTTATATAGGGGACCACTATAAGGATTAGTCTCTGAGACTCTCTTGCCATTCCCCTCCTTGCATGGAGACTTTGCATCCCTGATGTAAACTGCTGTCGGTCTTCTGAACCAAGGACCCAAGAATCAGCAACTAAATGTGTAGTAGAAATGACAGCAAATTGTCCTTTGAAAAGGCCTGAATTCCTCTTCTGAGCTAATAGAACCTCTATAAGATTCCGTTGATGCGTTTTCCCATGCTAGAAGTGCCACCCAAAGGCTATGGCCTGCATCTCCCAAGACCACACGGTTTGGGTATAGGGTTTTTGGTTTAGGGTCTAGGGAGCTGCCAGAGAGATCCAAGCCCATGTGAGAGTTCTGAAAAAAGGGGGTCCTGGCGATTGCGAGGGATACATGTATAGGGATTAGAACGGGGAGTATGATGGATTATGTGCATCTATATGAATTGGGGAAGGAGCATTTTAAGAAATTTGCATTTGGTAAGGGTCGTGCGGCTTTCCTCATTGGATTCCTGCATTGCGCTGGCACTTCAGGCTGCGAGAGCTTGAGAAACCAGTACGCCCAATGCCACTCTGTTCAAGAGTAAGCAGGACTACGATATTGCATAAGTTACGGTACACTCTGCACCCTAAACCCGAAACCCTGGCATAAGGCTTACCTGGACCCCAAAAGTAGGTAAAACAATAGCCCAAAACTTCTAAATATAGCCCACAAGGCAATTATTCTACATACTTTTGGGGTTCAGGTAAGGGCAAGCACCTGAGGTCAGATGGTGGTTCCTCGTCTCGTCCACCTAGCAGACCGCCCACGTTGTCCGCAGGGTTTTGAGGGTACCATACTGGTTTGGGGTTTAGGGCTTACGGGCCTAAAGAACTAGATACATTAATCATTTTATAGGTTTCTTTGAAGTACCCTGTACCATAAATCAAGGAATCTAGGACCATACTTCTTTTTTGAGGGTAATCACTTCACCCCAACGAACCCCCCAAAGAGTATTCCCCCAACCATGTATACTGCCAGTGTGTTTGGGGGAGTTACCTCCTTGGCAATTAGGACCTTAGACCCTTCAAGTTTTTGGGGTTCCGCCATATTCCGATTACATACCAAAAGTCATCGTTTCAATAGTAGGGGTGCCAAGTGCCAGGGTCTTACTTTAAGGGGGAATACAGCTTTGGGCTTCAGGCCGGGTGGTTCTGGTCCTAACCACCCGCTCTACTCCCCCGCCCCTCACGCTCCACCCTTTGTTCTATTCTACGAATTAGGCCTAAATAAGTAAGCCTAGCTATCGGGCAAGGAGGAACCGGTGGGAGTATAATGTAGAAGGGGGTGGTTAGGTAACCCATGAAGTGTTGCATGCGGGCGCTCAGGGATCAGGGTCCAGGGTGAACATGCAACAGAGTTGTTGGTATGGTCTACGCGACAGCATAAGGTTCAATAGCAACAGCGGCCCATGTCTATGTGAAAATCCTGCGAAGGTAATCCTGAACTGCCAAGGGGCCAGGGCCCTTGTGAACTTGCAGTTCGGGATGATGGCTCGATTGGAACTTCGAGGTTCAAGGAACCCTAAACCCTAAGTAGTAGCGTTCGGGTTTCTATGGTTTAGAGGGACGCTCAGAACTGGGTTTCAAAAGGGGGCCTATTAGAGCCCAAAACTAAATGTAGCCCACAAGGCAATTGTTCTACATACTTTTGGGGCTCAGGTACACGTCTTTGGAACCTTGGGGATCTGAATGCAGATGAAAGCATCGGCATCTGGCTGAGGTGAGGGCTAGGATGACCACAAGAGCTGAGATAATCTTACAACTTACGAGCTGTGATTGGAGAGCAACCATAAGTTTGCGCGGGACAAGGAACCCAACAGGTCCTTCTCAAGTTTCCATTCTTTGCGGGGGAGGTCTGCACGGTCTGCACGCATCTAAAGCGGATGATCGTATGGTGGAGGCACAGCTCCTTTTGAGCGAGACTATCTAAAATCAGCGCTGTACCCAGAGTTTGGAAGATTCAGGAAACCCATGGCAACATGTATGCTACAGTCTAAAGTCCTCAAAGGGGGCTTAGAAATTCTATAGCGGACCACTCCAGCGGTTGTTAAGCGGGATGCTAGGAGTTAAAATTATGGCAACATATAGGGGGATTTCAGCAATCAATGCTGTGTTTTTTTGAATATCTCCCTATTTATGCCGTGTTATTAGTTTGAAGGGTTCAAGGCCGTGGCGTACTTGACAAGTTAGATGCCCATGTGCACCCGAAACCGTGGACAGACATAGTTGAATAGGAGAATGCATAGTTGGGCCTCCTTATATCTTTTCAATCGGCTTGCAGAGGAAGCTTTCCGTGAAACAACGTCTTGAGTCTGAAGCCAAGAAGGGGACTTAGCTTCAGGCACATACCCTAAGAGGATCTTGTTTTCGATGCAAACCACAAAATTACACCACCTGGATCATCAACTGCTAGTTGCCAGACTATGCTTTGTGTGCCGCACTGGTCGACAGGAGCCTTTACGGAATCCAGGGTAGATGCAGTTCAGGGCGCGCGCCAGCCAGAAGCGCCGGCTTCCTGTAAAGGTCACAAAGGATCTGCCGGGACGGTTCATGTTGTGGGAGCGCCTCAGGAGCATCTGCCACGTAAGCCATGCCGGCCCAAAGAAGCGTGGTTAGGAGGTGAGCCGGGACCGAGCAGATTCCCCTCGTCACATGCTGTGGGCTTACATCTATCTAGCCTGTTGGGGTTGTTCCTTCGACTCTTGTTCGTGTTGCATCACGCATACCTTTCGCCCATGACTTCAGTGAACTCAGCTCCTACGTAGTCAGCACAGTGTTCTCAAATGCAGGTCCTTGAGGTAAAGGCTTGCTGGATATGGTGTCACATAGGGGAGATAACTCTTTGAATGAGAATCTTCCATATGCATAAGGCAGTTATTCATTCACGGTTCGTGGCCTCCGTATCAGCCATTTGCGGTAGAGGCAGAGGCAGCTTGCGCCATGGCCGAAGCAGAGAACGATGAAGAAGTTGCCCAGGAGCTGTGTCTGCTGCGCTTCAATCTGCCGATAGTGGTTCTGCTGTTGCTACTGCTAGTGCCA
>CAJNIZ010004803.1:45181-64736 GCA_905231905.1 Symbiodinium pilosum | reverse complement strand
GGGTTGGGTTTGGAGGCTGGAGATTTAAGGCACCAAGGTGACAAGGGCCAGGTTTTAGGGTTTTAGGGATCAGTGAGTAGTTGTTCAAGATTTGGCACACTTCTTTGGCATGAATGTTGCGAGCCTTTGCAACGCTTTTGTTTAGGGTTTAGGATATAGTTCGCGAAAGATGTGGTTATTGCCACTGGCATAGAAAACATGTGCCTTCTCGTAAGCGTGGTTCAGCGCCCGGGAGCAGGAACGTCCTCAAAGACCACTTATCATCACCTACCCTTACTAATACCCCCCCACCACACTAAGAATTAATGTTCCCGTATTATATACATATTCATGTATGCAATGGTGTTGAGTTGGGGGGATTATTATTCACCAGGAGATGTTCCCCGTTACATGTATTGGTGTTGTCTGGAAAGTCAAAAACTAGGGGGAGGGGAGTACTCACGCAACATTCATGCCAACGACCACAAGATTCAGACCGGGATGTGGAGTTAGGGTTTAGGAGGTTAGGGTTTGGGGTCGGGGTTTAGGGGGAGAGACCTAAAGTTGGGGTTTTCCAACAACTGGAGCCAAGATCGACCCAAATGTGCCCTAATCGATATTCTAGGGACGCCTAAGAACGGAACCTCAGAAAGTTCCCATGCCATGCCATCAAAAAAACCAACATTGCGCGGGTGTTCTGCCAGTAGATAATGCTTGGCTAGGTTACGTTTTAGGAACTCAGGAACCATGCGACCTATTCTTCCTATCCCTATTAATTACACGAAATTAGCTTCAGATCCCAATTCGCAACCCAGTAGCCCCGAGAGCTTCGTAACTTGGACCAATGAATGTGCTCATGTTACTGGAAACTCGATTGAGCCATGCATACAAGGTCTTACCACACAGCAGACCTTGGACCCTTTACTTTTTTGGGGCTCCCTTATATTCCTGCTACAGTTACCTAAAAGTTAACTTTTTGGAGGGGTGCTAAGTGCCATGGTGACTAAAGGTGAAGATGCTTTGTTTTGACAAGCTTGTATGCTCGGTTCTCGCTGGCAAGACCGCAACCGGTACACATTAGGCGGACCCCGGACCCTGTAGCGTGGTACAAAAGAAGGAATATAAGAAGAATGTAATATATGATCACCATCATCCCCTATAGCCATTACTAATGGGCGGAGGATCCGGCTAGGGTATGCACCATCGAAACGACCGAAATCCTTAGCGTCCCCAGGAATGCAAGGCTTAAGGTCGGCCCTCAACCCTAAGCCCGAAACCCCAGGTAGTGAGCCCCCCCTTCCCCCGCGAATCTAGTGCAGAATTCTGGAGAAGAGTAGTGCAAAGCCGTTCCATCCCAAATCTCCTGTGTCTTTAGGGTTTAGCCCTTAAGGGCTTGAGGGTTTAGGGTTTAGTTTAGGGTTTCGCAAAATCCAGGGCCCCTGTCTATGTCCCAAAATATTCTTGTCCTCATTCTGGGGCCTCCCAAGTATGTCAGGGGCCCCTAATTCCCCTTCCGCCAGCAACAGGGGTTTCCGATATTAAGGGTCTCGCTGATGAGGATATAGCATTTTGGGGTGTATCCTTGTGCGCCCTATGTATGGAAACTGCTAAATTTTATTCCTCCATGATCGCTAGGACTAGTTCATGACATTAATCTAAGCATTCCATCACTACAGCTGTTTAGAACACACGGATCAATCTGATGAAGCAGAGGAGGACCCTCTCTTATCTACACACAGCTCAGCCCTAGTCATGAAGGCTTGCAAGAAGATCATACTGGGCTTGTTAAGCGGTTACAATGCTTCGCCCAACTCAAGGGTCCCTCGAAGTAGACCCATAGAACCCTCGCCCCCAAGCGTTGTTGATGCCTTAGCTGCATTTTCTTCTTCTCATCATCTCATCGAAGTCTTGCTGCAAGGCCCGCAGAAACCGTATTCTACATCCGTGGACCTACAAAGCTGCAATACCTTGTGGCTCTGAGCTTTCAATTCTGGGCTCAATACTCAACATTGCAATCTACACGCCCATCAGGAGCTGTGGAAGCTACGTCGCTACATGCGCTTGAAGTTCCTCGGCTGCCCTGGGCCTTACCCTCTATGTAGATTGTTTAATTGCTACTATTACTGTTCTTGCTATTAGTACCATTAGTACGATTTGTATCTTTATTCATAGTATTACTATTACTATCGCTGCGGTAGTTTTTATAAAGCTAGATTGTTTTGCGAGGTGGCACATTGCCATCTCTTCCAAGTTTGGTCTAGTTTTTAGAGTTAGATTGAGCGCTTTGCAACTGGGTTCTAGGATTGAAAAACAGAGATAGAACTGGTCTGTATATTTGACTGCCAGTGCTGGGTCTCCACAATGGTGAGTAGGATGCTAGAAGGTAACCTAAACCCTAAAGCCTCTCAATCTGTTTGCTCCCTGTCGGTTTTCAGCGGAGGCTATTGAACCATGCAGAGCTGCGCCCAGGGCTTCGAAATTTAGGATCAGCCGAATCTTAAGCAACCCTCCTCCCCAGACCCAGCATGCTGGATGCCGCATGGTATATTATGCCTCTCAGTATATTTTGGGGATGATAAGAAACTGTAAATGTTTAATGTCAGGCAGTAGCCGGGGCGTTGAACATTCACACGACTTCAGGCCCCTTCCTCTTGCCCTGAAACCATTGGCGCAAAAAGAAGTATATCTTCTGAGGCAAGTTCCTATGAGCCTCAATGTGCGCATCCAGAGGTATGTTGAGCATGCCTGGACACTGGGAAGAGACCGAGAGATCTAGGGCTTGCGGTTCTGGGCTTGAGGGCTTCATACTAGCTATAGTCTAAACTGCTGGGTCCTAGTATCCCCCTTAATACGCCCCAAAATAGTCCAGTATATAATCCCCTATGTAAAAACCCCTCTAAGGAGTTTAGACTCTAGCTCGTAACGGAGGATTGCCAAATCACGGGTCCGTTGTTGCATACCAGACCTTCATTTTCACATTAGACAGTTTGAGTTTGAGAGCACTTGGGCCTTGAGGTGTTGAGCGCTGGGCAGCTCTTGATAGTGTTTGCTCAACGGGTGTCGTTGGTTGCTCATCCGGCTCAATGCACGCTTTCCTTGATCACTTTGCAGGTCTTAACCCGCCGTTGCAAACCATGGCTGATACTCCCTAAACCCGAAACCAACAGGCTCCTCAGACCCTATCACATGCCTCTTTTTGGGGAAGGCCATCTCAAGAAATTGGGACCACGGCATGACAATGCATAATTCACTTGGCATTTCATCTGAAACTTAGAAGGGGTGAGTAGGGAATAAGGGGATATGTTATACAGAGGTTCTAGTCCTTCATGCCCTACTTGCCACCAATAAGGTTAGGGTGTATGGATAGTGCTTAGCGGTGAGGCCTTGAATCTTGGCATCCCAGGAACGAGCGGCAAATGAACCTCTCGATCGGTAGCGTCAAGTCCCTTGGGTAGACTGTGCTTCAGGGCTAAACCCTAAATCCTAAACCTTAAACCCTAAATACTAAACCCTAAATACTAAACCTTAAACCCTAAATACTAAACCCTAAATACTAAACACTGAATCCTAAACCTTAAACCCTAAATCCTCGGTAGAGCTGCAGGAAGCAGCAGCCATAGGGTGATCGATGCTTGCCCCAGTATATGAGTGTCGAAGTCCTGCCCGAAAAGGCTAGCTTCTAGCAGGACACTGACATCAACTACTCCTACTGCTGCTGCTACTACCACGGCTGCTGCTGCTACTGCTACTCCCAAACCCAAACCACCATACTTCCGCTGCCGCTACCGCTAACGCTGCCACTTCCAAGCACAACTCCTGCTGCTCATACTTCCTTCACAAGTAGGGTTCCGGCCTGTACTCCCAAATAACGTAGTCCTTAGCAAGCAGATCGCCCAACGGCGACGAAATATCCATATAAGGTAGAGGGAAACCCCTAAGGTAGAGAAGAACTCCTAAGCTGCAAGTAGGTAATACCTAATGGTCTCTGAAAATCATCATTATAGGTACCACCGGTTTTTGAGGATATGCCTGAACCCTAAACCCCAGAAATCTGTACATGCAAGGCACGTGGCTTTGGGCCACTCCCTTGTATATAAGTCTGCATGGGGGTGTCCGTCAAACAGGGGTCCCTTTGTGGGAGTCCCTGAAAAAGTGGCAGTGTCGTATTTGCAGCTGTATGAAGGGGACGCCTTTGTTTCGAAACTACGGCATATAGAAAGAAAAAACATTTATACGTATATACATGTCATACGCGTGTGATCTTTCTTCCGAGAGGTGTATTCAAAAAATCCTTACACACCCCTAGGGTCCCATGTTGAGATACTGCCATAAGATGATGATCTCACTTATCAGATATGCCGAAAGCGTCAGGGCATCTGCATGAAGACATGGACCTTGCTTTCAGCTTTGGATATTCCAGCTTCTCAGGTACTTTCAAAGGCAACAGAGGAGGGGCTTTGGCCCCAAAATGATCCCTGCTCCAAACTACCTACTGCGAAGTTTGTGATGGTAGCCCGGTTTGAGAGATTAGAGTGGCTGAGCCTGATAGTGAACTTGCGCCTGGCCTCGGCTTCACCCCCAAACCCTAAACCCTAAACCCTAAACATGAAACCCTTTGGAAGCAGGGAAGGGGCAAGGTGCATATCGGCAGTCCTTGCTACAGAAGCCTTAACCCCTGTTCAGAGTTCAGGGGAAGTCTTCAGCATGAAGGTCCGGCGTTTATGTTGTACCTTTGCATCCATGCCCCTGTATGTCCCGTAGTCCCACTACAGCGTTGAAGTCGTGGAGGGTCTCGTCCACAGTAGTGGATGACAGGCCATAGGTAGGAACTCACCCAGGTTATAACCGGGTAACTTGCAAGTATAGGCAACTCTAGTGTCTCGTTCCTCTGCCTACCCATAGCGACAGAGCACTTGGCTCCGGTTATTCTAGCTGGTCCCTCTCTCCAGCCGCCTCCAATACTTGCTGGTTGTTAAGAGTAAGTACGGAAATGCCACGATGTTGGTGTTTATGGTTTCGAGCTTGAGAACTTGAAGCAAAATGGAAGCTTGGGGGTTATGTAGGGGCTGCAGTACGAATGCGTTCCTCCAGTTCCTGCTGGCAAGTAGTAAGATGAAGGTTCGTGGAGCTGCTGTCCGATCCACTCCGTGATGAACTGCTGTGTTCCAGAGACGCCATTGGAATTTAAGATTTCGGCGTGGTTGTTGAGAATGTTCACAGCTCTTTAAATTTGATTACCTTGCTAGCCCAGTATAGAATACTAACGCAACCCAAACCTTTCATCGACACTGTCTCATCATTTCCAGGCTAACATCAGGCTAGTGAAGTGGTTTGTGTAGGCCCCAGCTGGGTCCGGAATGCTGCAAGATGCTGCAAGGTAGCTTTCTTGTCCGCTGGTACAGGGATCGGCCACACAACTTTGTTGATTGCTCCTGTTTGCCTACAGGGATGAGGTCAGCAAGAAGTTGCTGAGCAAAGGCAGAAACCAGGCAATGCTTGTGCTGCATTCCCTTGTTTTATCCTTGTCCTCCCAACTAGGGTCCGCGAATTTTTGTGGGGGGGTAGTCCAGCAGAGGCCCGGATCCACTTTAAGCGGTTTGTTTTAGGGGTCCGGAATAATAGTACATATTTCCAGCCGCTCAATTTGTTATAAGAGAATTAAACGGGCTTATATGAACTTAAAAGGCCCAGAACCTTTGGCTCTATAAAGCCAGATACTTGCAAATTTATGAAGTGCTTTTAGTCGGTCTAAAGCTGATTGAATTAGATTTGCAATTGCATTAATTAGGTTGTCAATTGGTGTTAGTTGGATTTGAAATGGTTTTAATTTGGTTTTTCATTCGTTGTGATCAGATTCCCATTTGATTTCAATAAGATTTCAATTAGTTTTAGTAATGTTCCAACTGATTTTCAATCATATTTAAAATAGCTTTCAATTAGATTTCATTTGGTGTTAATTGTGTTCTCAATAGACTCTAAATCGAGTTTATCTGATTTTTCCCAGGTCTTCCATTGGTTTTGATTGTAGTTTGAAGTCACATTCATCTTAGTTCAGGATCGATTGAGTCTAATCGGATTTCAATTGAGTCTGAATGGAGTTCGGTTTGATGTTAAGTTGGTTTTCGCTCGATTTCGAATTGGTTTCAGTTGCTTTCAGTTGTATTTAATTTCATGTTAACTGATTTTGATTGGATTGTCAATTGGTTTAATTGAGTTCCGCTGAAATTTAATGCTACTGGTAGTGCTTGTACTAACACTAATACGAAAAAGAATACAAGCTTAGGCTACCACCGAAATTCATGCTTTCTATCGATGTTAATTGCGCGGCAAATTTGGGGGGTGGGGGAAGGGTGCCAGAATATGAAAAAGAAACGTCAATTGTTCACCGGGAGGTGGGGGCATACTAAAGAGGGTCCGACATTACTATAATCCTCATAATGGGGACCCCAAGAAGGTACCGCTAAGTTCAGGAAACCCTCATGTACATATGGTCCCACTTGAGTAGATAGAATATGGGGTATATGGGGATCTTATTTTACATAGTATACCCAGAGCCATATTCTATCTACTTACGGGGGACTATAAATCTTGTAGTAAGGACTCCCAAAAGCAGGCTTCTCATTTTTGGACATCCCCAGCAAGCTATTTTTAGCGTGAACTACAGAGATTCGCTTGCACGCTTCTTGAGATGTGTATTTTTCAGTAGGTGCCACCACTGACTTGCAGAAGCAACAACCGAACTTGAAGTTGTGCTTCCCCATCATGACTGAGCTCGACATGGAGCAAGTGTGTGCTAGTGTGCTTATCCCCCCCCTAAACCCTAAACCCCACACCCTAAACCTTAAACCTTCCCCTGAAAACTCCAGTACTCCCTAAGAGGGTCGACTTCCTTCCTGGGGCAACAGGGGAAATTTTAGATCTCTTCAGCCCTAGACCCTGGAACGTTCAAAGATGGATTCCTAGGTGCTGTGGACATGCCTCCTCTGATCATCCATCCCTTATTCAAGTACCTCCACCAAGAGCAGGTGCGGGGGGGTGGTTATAGTCTAGGGTGAGTGTTTGATGTAAACGGCTGGCTGGCTTGATATGAAAGATCAGGCTTCTAAAGTTCCATAGATGATGTATTGGTTGTAGGGCCTGGGTTAGGGCTTGAGATTTAATTTGAGGGTTTAGAGTTTAGGGTTTAGGGGCTCGGGGAACACTACTAACTACTACTCCTTGGTACTGTATCTTATTCAGAGGTGCACTCTGAGACCGGCTATGTTTGGAGTAATCCTCCATCCGGAAGTCACCCAAAGGAAGGATGCACTTACTAGAAGGGATCCGCCAAGAAGGAAAGATTCACTTTGAGATTCACTTGCTGGTGGTTAGTAGGGAATAGGGGAATACAATTCCAACGAATATATGTATATATATATATATGTATACGTATATTCCCTTGTTCCCAGTAAGTTAAAAGGTCTGTGTTCCCTACCGCAGAGCCAGCGTCAAAAGTCCAGGCCGGGGGATCACAAGGGCGCCCGACATAACTTGTTACCCCAAAAGAACGGATAATTAGGAAGGCATGTAGAAGGCAAATGATGAAAGAAAGCAGTTGAGGTTCATTAGAACACATTTCTCAGAACGCACCTTCGCAACCCTCCGGAGATACCTGCATGTTCTCCGTCCAGCCCTATGTTCCCCTGCTTTTTCCAGGGAACCCCATTTTCAGAAACTCCCATAACAAGTCCTGCGACAACTAACCTGTCGCCCACCCATGCTGCAGCCTTCTTTGAAGGCTTCTTAAGCTCTGGCGTTCGCTGCCCGAGACCCTAAACCGTCACTCTAGACGTCTTTAACCTGCCCAAGCAAATGGCGCAGCCTTCCTGGCCGTTCTGGTACCTTAGGAGTACCACTTTAATCCGTTTTGAGTTATGTTTGATCCATGAAATGGCTCGATTTGGGCACCTGCTTTATACCTGCTTGGACCTTTCGAGTAGTGAGACGATATTCAGCGACACGGGCCTCTGCCACTTGCAGACGTACAGCACACTAAAACTTTTAAAGCCCGAAACCCTACACTTCCAAAACCCCATCAAGGCACGACAGGCCTCCCCGTAGCCCGGTGGCCATCAGGGATCACAAGGCCGTATGACCCTTTCCACCAGAAGCCCCTGGCGCCCCGAGCTCCAAACCCAAAAGGGATTCCGAAATTTTCCATGTCGGCAGTTTCCAAAATTAGGGTCCCATGCTGGTACCCCTGAATTTTCGGTGCCATAAAATAATTGGTAACCAAGAAGATCCCATAATTTTGAGAACAACCCATATTAAGTTCGCCAGGAAGTAACTATCCAGAAGCTTGTTACGCACGCAACGAAGCTCCTCGGTGGGGGGTTTTGTTATGGTGTTTTTGTGGACATCTTACGACCTTCGCGGAGGCACTGCTACGTTGGAAGGTCTGTAGGTTGGATTTTGGGAATAGGGTTCAGGTTCGAGGGTGCTCAAATTCTGGATTTGGCCTTGGGCAAGCTCTTTAAGGACCCTACGAACGGAGTCAACCACATGTATCCAGAAATTGATTCGTGAGGAAGTAGGAGATTGTTTTGAGGGAGCCGTCTTTTCAGAGCTGCATAGGCGTCTGCGCGCAATTGCTGCTTTGGAGGAATCGGATTCAGTGTGCAAGTTTAAGGGTCTCAAGCATATGATTCCATGTGTGAATGCGCAGACACACCACACGCCATGCTGTTGGAAAGCCTATCGCGTGATCCAGGCCTTGTAACAGCCATACAAGTGGAATAGGGAGACCCCAAGATAGACCCCAAAGCATTTAATGCTTATTATGAGGACCCGCAAGAAGAACCCCCTTAGATTGGGAAATTTCCAAGTGTTTCGGCATTCAGGCAAGCGCCATGCGCTTGGCACGGTTAAAGCAAACCGGCTGTTGGTGGTAATCTAATCAAGAACATGTCAAATTCTGTCGGCCCACCTGAGGTGGCTTGTTGCTAAGGAGCTTAACTTCAACTAACATACTAGGGGAGTCATTAATTGTCAATGGTGCAAAGCTTTGGTAACGTAATCTAAGTTCCTTAGCAGCAACTCACTAAACCCTAAACCCCTATTATTATTACCTACTATCACTACTGCTGTTATTATTACTACTTTCACAAGTATCTTATTACTATTCGGCGAAAGCTCTAAGATGCTTCAATTAAGTTCCTCAACCTAAACACTAGGCTCTAAACCCTGAAGCCTAAACTCCAGCAGAATCCCTAAAAACGGGGAGGGGGCTAAACCCCAAAATCCTGAACCCTTAAACCCTAAACCCGTAAACCCAAACCCTCTAATCATGGACCGAGGCACAAGCTCCTGGCACGGGGAGACGTGCACTTCTACTCTGCTGAAGTTGCGACCCACGCGTGCCCCAAGCTTTTTCCAGTGCTTACGGTTTAGGGTTTGAGGTTTAAGGTTCGGGTTTAGGGTCTCAGGTTTAGGGTTAGGGTTTTAAGGGTCCATACGCGCGGCAGGTTTTTCAGTGAGGTGGGATGGAGCGCTGGCATTACTTAATGTAGACCGCCTTTTCAAGACCTTAATATTAGGATCCCTTTTATAATCCCTATTAAGGAGAGGGGGTTTATTAATCAAGGGTCTGGGTTAGCTAAAAGGATCGGAGTTCTTAAGGCCCAAAGTATGCGCATGGCTTTCTGCTCCTGCTCTTTGTTATAGCTCTTCTACTTGGTGCCTGGTAGGAAATCAAGACTGAGGCATTCCTTTTTATAGTTTTTCGTGTTCCCTACAGCAGTCCTTAGAACCCAAGCCCACCACTAAGCCAGCATCAGTGAATCTTTTGTTGACACACCGGCCCCGTGGTCAGCTGTACAAATGCAGGGGTCATTTGCACGCTCCAAAGAGACCTCATCCAATCCTCAGCCCAACCCTCAAAGAAGGACCTTATGGCTATAGGTGACTTTTGGATGGGTTGCGGGCTGCCAAAATTCCCTTGTTGCCTGATATTAGCCCCCATATACCACCGTCTATGACCAAAGGTGTTCATTTCATTTTCCTTTTCTGTGGTTGGGTTACCAAAGTCATCTTCTTGCTAAAGGTGGAGTCCTCCTTTTCTGGCGTCTACACATCTCTAGCTCCTTAAGGTCAGTCTGGAGATGAAGAATACTAGTAATTAATACTCGTCATCATACTAAGCTACATGCTAACCATAATAGGAATATAGAATCAATACTTGGAATACTAGTTGGGTAGTAGAATGCCAGCAATATTGGTAAAGCAGTTGCGCACACTGAGCCTTAGGACATGTGGTAACTCGGAGGCCTCAAAATGGGGTAGAGGGGTCGCTTGTGACTTCTAGCAGGGGTCGCTTGGGTCTTTTCGGTGTGGGTCGCCTGTGACAACTGTCGACTCCCTAAACCCTGAACCCTTTGTTGGGCCACCTGACTCCTCCGACTGGCCACAGTTGAAACCGATCCGGGGCCCTATAGGCCCTACGCAACCTAAACCCCAACCCCGGATTGCTCAACCATCAACTCCAATCCAATTCCTAAACTCAAGACCGAAATCTTAAATCGTGCACCTTAAACCTGTGAACCCTAGCCCTACACCGTATACCGTTGACCGCACTCTCCACTAAACCCTAAATCCTGACCCCTAAACCGGGAACCTGAACCCAAGACAACATGTCAGCCCTTCACCTAGACCGTAAGCCAATGAACCCTGAGCGCACCAACCCTAAATCGTGACCCTGAACACGCAGTCCTAAACCCTAAAGTCTGAGCCTTGGACCCTAAACCCTGTAACAACGTGCCTTTAACCTGAACCCCAACTTTGAACCCTAGATCCAAACCCTAAACCCTGAACCCTGCAACAACCCAAAACCATACCCCCAAAACCGCAGTCCATTGCCCTTTCATCCCTAAACCCCAACCCTAATTACACCATATACTTTTCACCCTAACCTGAAAGCTGAAAGCGTAGAACCTCCCAGAAACACGCAATCCAGACCAGCTTGCAAGGAAAAATACGCGATGTTTCAGGAGGATGGGGCTCCACGCGGAAACCTAAAACCGTAAACCCTCACCCTATATCCTGCAAGCCCTAACCCTAAAGGTCCTCATCATTGGCCCCCGAAAACATTCCGGCAGGCCAGTTTTCAGGAAACTCTCAACACAAATATTTCCCGGCAAGGGGTCCCTGGCCAAGCCCCAGAAATTATGCCAGCCCAGTGTTTTGGGTTTAGGAGCTTAGGGTAGCCCAGTTTTCATTGAACGTGCCTTTTCACTTATTTCCAGGAAAAAAAGGTTCCCAGTTGTCCGCGATAGCTCTCCGCTGTCAGAGCGCTACACCCTTATCTTCAACCACCCAAGATCTTAAAGCCTGACCCCAAACCCAACGGTCCAACCTAAACCCTAAGCCGGAAAGCCCTCAACCATCGACCGCAATCCAGCCCCTAGACCCGAGCCCTAAACCCTGGATCATGAACCCTAATCCTAAACCGTATACCGAGATTGAACAGGTCTAAACCCTACCCCCAGAACCTTAGTCCATCAACCCGAAGCTTTTGAACCTACATAATCTCAACGACCCTGCCTTGAGAACCCTATTAGTCCCCCTGAAGTAGATAGAATATGCGGTATATGGGGATGATCTTATGATATTGGGCAGTTTCATATTCTGCCTACGTAAGGGGGACTATAACGCTAATCCTGTACTGCAACAACCCTGCACTTTAACCCTGGCGTCTATGGCTTAGAGATTAGGGTTACCCCTCAACCCATCCTGAACCCCATTGCCGAGCGAGCGAAAAGATCCCAGTCCGAGCCAGTTTCAGGGCGAATGTTCAAATTCTCAACCCAAACTCTGAGCCCTAAACAGTCAGCCGCAATCCTACAACGAATAACCCTAACTCAAAACCCTATGCACCCTAACTGCAACAACCCTAAAAGCCCAACCAAAAGCCCTATAGCCCCGAATCCCCAAGCCCTAAACCTGTACGCTTGACGCTAAGACGAGTACCTGAACCGTGTACCCTGACCCTAGACCCTGAACCCGGCACCCTAATCGCAACAAAGCTGAACTCCAATCTAAACAACCCTAATCCATTAGCCCTAATCCCAACCCCAAACCCCAGACCCTAGACCATGTACCCTGAATCCTATACACACTAGACCCCAAACCGTAAACCCTAGACTCAACCCCAAAGCTTGTCCCGCAAGCCCCCAAACCCTAAACCCTTCAAAACCCAAACCTGTGCCGCCCGGACCCGGGATACCGACCCCAAACCCGAAGAAGTCACAAGTCACCGCAGGCAGTTTTTGCTGAGGTTTAGGGTTGAGGGTTTAGGGTTTAGCTCGCTTTTTTCAGGACTTGCAATTGGCCCCTGTCAAACTGATGAAGTCACAATGAACCACTGAAAATTGCTTTCCCGGTGTGTTGCATGCATGCTTCACGTTACCAAAATGCATGCAATGTGAGACAGCAGCCGAGGTACTTTGTTGTGTCTGGCTTGCAAACATACACCCAGTATCCGCCAAGAGTCTCGCCGGCAACGACTCGAGAGGCAACACGGCCCAAATCCTTGCTTGATGCGGTCCCCGGGGTAAAGGCTTGGGGTTTAGCCACTGACTAGCTTAGCCTTGTATCTTGATTCTTCTGTCACACCCGCCCTCTTTTCCGAACATGTCCTCGCTTCATTCACCCTGAGGAATACAGTAGGGGCTGGTACGGTTGTTTCTGGAAATTACGGGTCCCGTTTTAGACGATCCTAAATATTAGGGACGACAAATATGCATCAGCTGCCCTGCTCGTAGGATTGACTGGTTAACGGTTTCACTCCTGCTGGAAGCGCGCAACCCTTGAGCTAGATCAGTAGCAGCTGCATCATCCTCAGCATCACTCACTAACGCTTGATTACACTGGGTTGCTGTTACGACACGTAAGTTGAGTTACTATACTAAGAAAGCCTCAGACTATATACCCATATTATGGTAACTCAGCTTAAGTTCCTTAACAGCAACCCAGTAAAGGGTGCGGAGGCAAGCATGGATTCCTGTAGCCACCGCTATTTCCTTCTCGAAGATGCCAAGTCACAAAGCCTACAGCGCACGTAAAGTACAGACGAAAAGAGGGGCAAGAGTCTCGAGTAGGGTTTAGGGTTTAGGGGTTTAGGGTTTAGGGTAAGTACAGACGAAAAGAAAGGCAAGAGTAGCGTTAGCCGCAACAGTGGTATCAAGCTTCGATAAGATAGCCTGCAAGCATTCTCGACTGGAAGCAGGACCAGGACAAGAAAAAACGTTGTGACGGACCTGTTCCTAACTAGATGTGAGCCATAGTCTAAACTCCTTAAAGGGGGTTGTGGGGTACTATATGGGCTATTAAGGGGGATACTAGGAGTTTAGACTATAGCTCATGTGAGCTGACGGTGCGAAGAATCAGCGGCTTATCTTCGCGTAGGAACGAGCTGATTCCTTAGGCCAAGATTTGCAGCAGAAAAGCGTGTGTTGACCAAGATGATGGGTCCCTTGAGAGGTCCATATTCAGGGTTGAGGGTTTACGGAAGGGGTCCGCAGAGGAGTGATCGCAAAAGTGCTTCCATTGCTGGACTTCACCATGCTGCTGACATATGCCTACAGCCAGAGTCCACAACCATCTGAAGCAAATTTCCCTTGCAGCAAAAGTGCCACGCTTAAACCAGAATCTGCGCGCATACCCCCGCTACATCCCTACAGATCGAGCACGACAAAGATTGGATCGGGGAGCAAGTTCTTTGGGCAAGTTGCCTGGCTGTGGGCTTTCATTTACTCGGGTTTACTCTAGTGGGCTACTAGAACCGAAGATTTTTAGTTCATTGACAGTCGATTCTCTGCCAGAGATCAATGGATAAAAGAGTTCAACTGTTCAGGGTTTGGAGTCTTGGGCCTGGCTTTGTTTTTTGAACCGGGCATTACGGAAGCTTTAAAAGTTGACCCCATGAAAGGGGGCCCACAGTAGGCCACGTTACGGGACCTGAGGGAGCCTTGGGAAGCCTCAGGGAGGTCTTAGGGAGTCTTGATTATAGGTCCCCTTTATATGGGGACTCCGATAGGATTCTGTGAGGGCACATCATTCATTCTTCGTCCAGCTTAGGATGAAGGGGAGTGCTTCAGAATTGCCTTGCCTCGGAAGCGTCACACATGTTCATGTACTTTTGTTGCTGTCATACTAGAATACAGGCCTAGCATCCAGATTTAGCGTATCCGGTGTAGTAAGGTCGGGGAGTAGGGCTACTTACAACGATGCACCTGCAGTGGGTGAGGGCGCAACCCTGAACCCTAATGAAGCCGTTTGTTCCGGGCTTCTGAGGATGGCCCGCTGGCTTATGACATCGTGGATGGGCAGTGAGTTTGGGGGTTAGGGGAAAAATTTGCACTTGGAGTTTCTAAATTGCCCCAAAGCCAATAGAGGGAGAGAGCGAGACAGAGAGGGGGGTCGGCGCACAAACATGTTATTCCTTCACTCCCTGCTAACCTATTTAAATCCCCACCCTGAGCTTGCAACCCTGAACGCTAACCGTCAGTAAGAAAACCCTTCCTCATCTGAGATGATTGGGTTCACCTCGGCTCCTTACAAGCCGTATCGGAATCCGATCTGCCCCTTGGCACTCCCAGGGCATAGGAGGGTGATCAGCAGAAGCCATGAGGGTAGAGTAAACTCCAATGGATGGTGCTTAAACCCATTTGAGCTACCATGTTGGGATAATGGAAAAGAAAATGGAAACTACGCTATTTAGGGTTTAGGGTTTTGAAAACCCTTGAGGTGTAAGGCTGAAAGTGTGATGGCGTCTTTGGCGCATCAGCTACAGGTAAGTACTTGCTGTGATGGGCCTGCTCCTAGAGAAAAACCAGAGTGCACCAATTGTGTAAGACCCGAAACCTCATCCGTAACCATACCCCTGGGAGGATGTAGAATGTAGATCCCCGGTAAGGTTCCTGGAGCTTTGCTGGTAGTACCTCCCAGGGGTCTAGAAGCAATTGATGATCACTGACCGCTTATTGTTGCAGAAGCCAGGGGCTGTTTGCTCAGGAGATTTTGATAGCTCTTAGAGCTGCCAATGTAGGACATGAGACGTTATGCTCAGAACTCCTCTTCCGAGCTGGTGTAAAGGACGCTTCCTGGTGGGTAATCATCAGGTGGGTACCCTTGTAAGAGGCGTGTATAGACCTCATATGACGGCTCTACCCTTGCACGCACCCTGTATGAGCGTTATATGGGGGCACCGCCCTGGTAACCACCCACCTGGTGTTCCTGATCTGGAAGTCGAATGAGCTTCTTCCACTACAAAGGTCTTTGAAATCACTCCTGGCTGTGCATGAGCGGTTGCGCGGCTGACCCGAACCTACTTTGGCCCCGCAAGTTCATGCTAGCGTCATGGTTACCCAGGAGCATCCATCTACCTTCGGAGCCCTGCACTATGGTTTTGTCCCACTCTCCAACCAAATCTCAGACCACTTGAATTGCCGTACATGAATCAGATGCTTTAGTGCCTAGACTGCCCGCAAATGCTTTCAGGGTTTTGGGTAGGAAATACGGATGCAGCCCAGATCTACAGAGCCCTCAAGCATTTTCGCCTGTAAAAGACTATACCACGATCTTGGAACAAGCCTACTAACCTCTCGTTTAATGCCGTTAGCCAACCCTAGGAGGAGTTCGCCAAGTAGATACGAGTCATGTTCACTGCTAAGCCTGCAGAGAATCAAGAAGACGCAAGCCACGCATTCCATGGGGGTTTGGGGTTTCCAAACCTTGTGGCTTAGTATTTCTTAGGGGTGCTTGGAAACATGTTGTTTTTTTTTGTTACGTTCTGCGTATTGTAATCCTAATAAACAGAAAATATATGTTGTTTTCTAGGGTTCCAAGTTCACCATAGTATTTTAGGCTGTATGGATCAGGTGGGTTTAGCGTTATAGTTTTGTGGGTCAATTCAGGTGTCCGCTACTGAGCACTACACGAGTCAAGTGCCTGGTAGCTAAAGCTTCAATATACGGGCACCCTAAACCTTAAACCCCGAGCCTTAAGATAATCAGGTCGAAGAATCCCCTTCAAACGGCATGTTGGGGGTTTGGGCCCCAATGGTTCTCCCAGCTTTTCTTACATAACCACCCACCAATATTCTAGGATATTTGGGAGGTTCCGCCAACAGGGGTCCGGCTCATTTCCCCCAAAAGATTTAACACCCTATTCATATGAGCCCAGACAAGAGACCCACAATTTTGCAAATCCGAAGCCCAAAACCCATCCCTACATTCCGTCTTGTATACCTTCATGCCCCCATGTGGGCCACCAACAAGACCCATATTTTGGGATTTGGTATGCCGTGCGAAGGATGGCATTGGACCCTGCGGAGGTCCGACCCAACGAGAAAGATGTTCGCATGTTCATGAGAATAATTACCCACCCCCCTTAAGAGAGCCCCCCGCCTCCAATAATGTGCGGGGTGGGCGGTAGTGGCTCTTAAAGGGGGATTGGCACTGATTCCCACAGAAGCCGTTCATGTTTGCCTACCTGGTTCTTAAGGGCGGAGTGAATTCAGGTACGAATGAAAAGGTTATATGTGGGGGTCACATAGTCGAAAGATAGGCATAGGGCACTCTCTCACATTGGCCCGTAGAACTTGTAGGCGTATTCCAGGAGCCCTCAAGGACGTTTACATACATCTTTTACATTTCCATCTACATATATCTGTATATCTAGAGCGAGGGGGAAAGTGAGAAGCAGGGCATTCAGTACGTGTGTACGAATTGTAGATTTGAGAACCCATGTCAGGGGCATGATACTTGAAGCGCAAAATCTCGGGATACTTACAAGCATCCACTCCCCCGCTTCCCTTTAAGCTCCAGTACGACACGTTTGCCTGGGGGTTCCGAGTTGATGCCTTCAAGAGACTGTATAGGAAAGACTTGGTTACCCACCCACCCCAAAAATGACATGGAACCCACCTTTGATAGTGCACTTCGTTGAAAAACATGTAGCTTCGCGGGGCTACTATTGACTTTGTCACAGCAACCTTGCGGAGGCTACCTTGTTTTGCACTAACCACTATCAATGAGCGTCTTCCCGCAAGACTCAACGTGCCATAAGTGAAAAAGTCAAGACGGTTTCTAACGTGGCAGAAGATATCTCACGCAGTCTGAAAGGTACCAAGCATCAGCAGAATAATCCGGTGCTCTTTGAACCTCTTTCGCATCCAAGACAATGGACAACGTGGTTATGGTGTGCCATCCCCCTCAGAATGAAAGTGCTCGAAACTCACGCCTGGCTCTTCTTCGTTTTTCCAGGAATTTCTATAGTCTAAACTCCTTGACGGGGTTATATGGGGCATTATCAAGGGTTCCCCTCATAGAGCTGATGAAGGGGATACCAGGAGTCTACATAGACTATAGTTCACATGTTCTTGCGTTTACAACATAAGTAGTACCTACGTGTTTTGCGTTGCTTCTACACATTACTTACAATTACAAGGAACCTGCGAGAAATCTTGTGTTCGAGCATCGCATTCCCAGTCCAGAAGATTCCTTTGGGTAGGGGTTTAAGGTTTGGGGTTTAGGGATTAGGGATGTGCCTTTTACCTCGTGAGAATGGATTTAAGCGTATTACCCCAATGTTGAAGTGAATCTTATCTCCGAAACGCTGCCTGAGAAGTACATCCTTCTCCTTCACAATGGATGTTCCTAATACGGTAGATTGTAGAATAGTTTGGGGGTGGGGAGTTTCTTTTTATGGGAGGGAACTGTAAACGGCCAATCTGAGGATATGTTGCTGCCAGGGTCACTATGGAAACACCAGGGGGCATCAAGATCGTAATCTCTTAGAACATTCACCGCCAAAACCCCGTGTCCGCCAAACACAAGACGTGGAGGAACCGCCAGACAAGAGTACCTTCGTTGAAGGCACTACAGAAACCTCAAAACGGGAATGGGTCCCTGCAATCATTCCCACATCTACATATATATATATATTTGCACATGTAAATATATATATGTATATAGATATACACATATCCCAGTATAGCACCTGCTCACTCCTCCACTCTCCGTTACGCACTAGGAAGTCCAAAGCCCTTGACCTTAAGCCCAAAACATTAAATCCCCCTAAACCCTAAACCGAGCCCTAAACCCCTAAACCCAAACCCTAAATCCTCCTCAACCCTAACCCCTTAAACCTTGCTAAGCCCTAAGTCACAGGTGGGGAAGGCTCTTACCTCCAACCCACCGGCCTGGAGTGCGGTGGCGCAGTATGCGCAGGCGCTGGGGGCTTCCAAATGTTAGTTGATTTGGGTTCAGGGGGGTGTAGGGTTCGGGGTTTAGGGGCTTTCCAAGATTTAGAGATGTTACCTATAGAGAAGCAACCGGCGAGAGGATGATGAAATGGAAGCTGGATTATATGGTGGTTTGTAAGGATCAGGCTTTGGAGTTTAAATGGTGTTTGGTCTAACGGTCATTTTGGGAAAATTGTTTAGGGTTCCTGTAGATCTATAAGGGAAAGCAGGGCAAAATACTTATGTTTTCCTTAAATGGCCATTTTGGAAAAGGATGTAACCCTGGACCCCAAACCACCGAATCTTAGGCATTATGGTTGTAGGCCGGATTCTTAGGGTTCAGGTTGGAATGTTAGGGTTTACGGTTCTGTTTTGAAGGGGTTTAGGGTTGGGTGTTGGGGTTGATAAAGACCCTGTTCCAAAGAGCCCCGCGAGCTGCAGTAGACCCCACTGAGCATGACTAGCTCCTAGTAGTCCTTACAGGGGGCTCCAAGAGTGCTTTCGGGAGGTTCCGGGTTCTGTCCTTATTAGCCCGCATACATCGGGGCTTTAGAACGTTAGAGTCCATTTGAAGAGTCCCCGTGATCAGAACGAGAGCATTTTCGGGTATATGGGGGACCCCAGCTCTGGAAATGGGTTTTAGGGCTCAGGGTTTAGGNNGGGTTCAGGGTTTAGGGTTGTGCCTCTTTGGCTTCGGATGGGTTCATGGTATGCGTAAGGAACAATAGTAAGCCTGACTACCACAGGTGACTCAACAAGGAGATCACCGGTTCCCTTACTGGGATAAATAGGCGTTATAAGCAGATCATGAGAGTCCGACTAAGTTCGATTTTCCACAGTCTTGACCAGCCTCGAAGAGTTGGAAGCCAACGCCCCTTTGAAAAGCACAGAAACATACACTGTAAGCCTCCTTTGAGGGTTTAGGCTTTCCTCGGGGGGGGGGGGGNNGGGGGGGGGTCGTCTTGTGGGATCGAGCAGTTATCCTTTTAGCATGTACACTTCTGTGTAGGAGATCTTTTTGGCCTCATGGCGTGGCAGTTGATGTTTTGCAGCAGCATGTGAGAAGTATTCCTAAAACCTGGCCAGAAGCAATGTGCTTTCCAAGTTTGGGCGCTTTCTGCGTGCCTTGTATAGAAGATACCGGGGATCCACAAACGGACCGTGATCTTGACAACTCGCTATGGAATTTCTCCAACCCCTTGATGGCCGAAACCTTAAATCCTGTGGCTAAACCTTCAACTTTGAACCCCAAACCTTAAAACCCCTTCCACCCCTTAAACCCTGTAAACCCTAAAC
>CAJNIZ010004803.1:10259-45164 GCA_905231905.1 Symbiodinium pilosum | reverse complement strand
AACCCTAAACCCTAACCCTACAGCCTCAAACCCTAAACCCTTTAAGGGAATACTGGACTTTAAGGTGAGTTGGGAGCCGGGTTGCAGACAAGCCTTCCGCTTTCAAGCTTAGGTTCTTGAGGTTTAGGGGTTTAGGGGTTTGGGGTTTAGGGGTTTATAGGGATTTAGGGTCTAGGGTTTAGATTAGGGTTTAAAGTTTAGGGGTTTAGGGTTTAGGGGTTTAGATTAGGGTTTAGGGGGTCAGTGGTTTAAGGGTTTAGGGGCTTAGATTAGGGTTTAGGGGTTCAGGGAGTTTCGGGGGTTTGGGGTTGAGGGGGTTAGGGGGTTTACGGGTTTAGGGCTGAGGGCTTAGGGTTTTGGAGTCTAGGGTGGTATAGAAGCCAAACAAAGCTACCTATAATATGCAAGGATGGAGAACCAAATGGGAAGATAATTGAAAATGAAATCAAAGTTGAGCCTGTACAGGAGCCGAGGGCGAATTACCAATATTATGATCCCGGATTGCCCGTGTAATTATGGTATGGGGTACCTCGAATAAATGGGAAGATGATTTCGGTAAGTGTTTGGGTGTCATGGTATCTGTGTGTGGCAGCGGTGGGCTAAACCCAAAACCCTAGCCATTATCCCACTAAGCCAATGCGTCCCAGGGCGTCCACAAGCCCTGCAAGAACATGACCCCCATCAACACTCTGTGCAGTCCTGCTCATTTGGGCTGCAACCTGCCTAAACCCTAAACCCCAGCATCTCCATAACTCCCTAGGATCCCGTCAGCAGTTCTTCAGCACCATTCAAAGCATTCTTTAAGAAGGAACAAGCCTGACAGGAGTTCACAGTGTGGCTTAACTGCCAGCACCACAGCGAACTCTCCGACATTCTCTCGGCCGAGCCGCTTGGGCATTTCAAAGCTAAAGAAACATGTTTTCGGAACAGAAGCAAATGAGCCATAGTCTAAACTACTAGTACCCCCCCCCCAAAAAACACCTATAGTAGTCCCCTACATAATCCCTTATTTCACCCCCTTTTAAGGAGCTTAGATTCTAGCTCACATGGATCCCTGATCTACGGGTCTACAAGGAGATCGTAGTTCTGGGTCTGAGGCGGCACCGCATAGTTCACACTGTTATGAAGACCTCGAGCAGCGAAAACAAAAACAAAAAAGAGATTACAGCATAATCCCAAGGAAATTTTGGAAACTAGAGGTCTATACTAGGCCCAAGGGGACTACAGCTTAGGATTGGGTGTTGTGCGGGAGTACAATCCCCCCTAAACATGAGCTTGGGCCTCATGAGCAGGTATGACTGGGATTAAAAGCGGATGTTTGCGGCCATGCGTAGCCCGAGCCTTCCTGGTATGTTTTTGCAAATTTCCAACCCTACTACTTCGGGTTTAGGGTTGAGGGCTTAAGGGTTTAAGGTTTTAAGGGTTTAGGATTTTCTACCACCCCTATAGCTTCAGTGCCGTTCCTTCAAAGACTCTTCCAAGCCACGGTGCAGGATAATCTTAAGGTTTGCATGTAATACCCGGATCTGACCGGAACAAGTTAAGTGATGTGAGCAGCGAATAGGGGCATGGAACAGAAAATGATCTATAGTCTAAACTCCTTTAATGGGGGGGAACTATGATAGGGGTTATTAAGGGGGATACTGGGAGTTTAGACTAGATCTCAGATGGAAAATACTGCTTGCTGCTTAGGTCTTATAGGGCTTAGGGCACGGAATGGAGCATGGGAAAGAAAATCTAAACTGCTGATATAGCGATTGTAGAGGGCCCTATGCATTGCCTGTTCACAACAAGTCCAGTAAGGCCAGGGGACGGAGAGCGTAGTCTCGGGGGCTTCAACTTTTTGGGGGGTTGAGGATACGAGGCAATTGGAAAACATGTATTCCCCAATTGTCTGGTGTTATTTAAGGTTGATGACTTGGTTATTCTGGTTCTTTTGTTTAGGGTGTGGGGGAGGGGGGGGGTACAACGTCGTGGGATGGAGCAGCAAGAGATGAAGGATTGCGATGGCCTAGGCCCTATACACCCCAAGGAGGGGGCGGTGCCTGTTTTATACCTGGTTCCTTGCATTGTGCGCATTTCTGTTGATTCTGGTGGTTTTTTGCTTGCTCTTCTTACCCGATCTTGATTCTAGCCCAGCTTGCGCATGGTGGAGTGGCCCAAGCTCCAGACATCTTGCATCGCAAGAGGCGTAATCTTGAGTGTAGTTCCGTTGTAAGACGCTAAACTCTAAACCTCTGGCTACTCCCGCATGCGCTTCAGGTATATTCCTAATTAAGCGGTACTGGGCTTTTGGGTAATCTGAAGCAATGAATACCAACACAACCCTGGGCCTTAACCTTGCAGCCTACCACAGCCAATCCTGAAAGTACATCCGTTACATCCCTGGACAATCATATGGGGGTTCCCAAATTTAGGGGACCCATTTTGGTACTCCTAAGTATGAGGTTCCGTAATAACCTATAGCTGAGAGGGGTCCATCATTTTGAGACTAACGCTTTAGGGTTTAGTTAGGATTTAACTCCCAATCCATAAACGCGAATCCTGAAAAAACATGGCCCCAAACATGAGACGTACCCAATACCTGGCACTTGCCGCGATCAAAGGGGTTTGTCCGAATTGCTCGACGAGTTGCGAAAGCGTGGCTCCGCCATCACTGGCAAGGAAAAGCCGAACCTTTGTTTGCACAACCGTTTGGGTGGTATCCCAAATAATGCTGTATTTTTCATGATGGTATGATAAAGATGATAAGGGTTTTGGGAGGTAAATGGGTAGGAGCCCTATTCTGGGAAACCTCCGTTTAGTTTCAAATCTGCCCCCTGAAATCCTTCACTTTGATCGCCAAATGGTAGTTTGAATAGGGGTACCCCAATGTGGAGCCCAGACAAATTACTGTAATCCTTATCATGAGGAAAAAGAGTGATCCCTAACTTTGGGAAACTCCCAAATCCCGTCTTCTTCCTCTTCGCATTGTTTTCGGAGAATCGGTCCGGTGCTTTGGGAGAAGCAAGCTCCGGGTTTTGTTAGAGGTGGAGTCTGCTTTCACGACTGTGGGATGGAAGTTGCTGCAATCTATCCTGGTTTGGATTCAAGGGTTCAGGGTTTAGGGGTCTAGGGTTTAGGGTTCCAGTACCGAATGACTTAGTATTTTGGCGTTGAAATTGCAAGTCGCTGTCATATGGTCAAGAGGGACTCGGACACTTAAGGTATACACTAAGGAGCTGCTGATATTCAGGCTCATTTGAGCTATAGTCTAAACTCCTAAAAAGGGTTGTATTGCGGGATTGTGTAGGATTTAGGGTTCAGGATTGACGGCGTAGCGGATTACATAGGGAATTACATAGGAGGCCATTATAGGGGTATTAAGGGAGATACTAGGCTGGGGGCTTTCACAATGGGAGCTCTCAGAGACTCTACGAATATAGAGGGTCTAGGCATGATAAGGGGAGCATGGGCATCCGTATTGGGGTTTTAGGGTTTACGGTTTGACTCATTTTGTAGAAACTCCCGTCTCTTCATTAGATCAGGATCCTACCCTGGCCCTAGACACTGCCGCAGCATCAAGCTTCCTAACACTAAACCTGCCCCCCAGTAACAACAACATCCCCCCTATCATACAAAGATACTGTATCCGATTAAAAGAAGAGCATCCTTCAAGAACGACAGTGTTGTCGGCTTAGTAGGCAAATTCCCTGGAGCTAGGTGGTTATAGGAAAGGGGAGTTTTAGGGCAACGCTCATTTCTCCAAAGTTGGGCTGTACGAAAAATGCCTGGTTCATGTTCACAAACGAAGTATACTGGAGATCCTGCATGACCTTAAGTACCTTATCCATTAGGATGACCCCCCACCATGTAATAGTGACTGTAAGCGATAATAGTAGCTATATTCGGGTCCTCTTATATGCCCATTATACAACTCTTACAGGGTGGGGGGGGGGGATTCCTCCTAAATTATCCCTTCGAAAATTGTGAGTTTGTATTTCAAGGTCACGCGGGATGTTCAGTATCAACAGCACGTCCATACTTCATCTGTGAAAGTAGGTTCATCTTTGAAGACAGAAGAAGACATTCAATCGGCAACCTCCAATTTGACAGGGGATAAGTCTCAGCTGAAAACTTCAAACCTTTAACACGCAGCGTCCAGCTTTGATGGGTGCATGTGGGGGGACCCCCATACGCAGACCCTAATATACCATTATCTTTGTTATGGGGAACAAAAAAAGTACCCCGAATTTTGGGGAGCCCCGATATAACCTTAAACCCTATATAGCTCATAACCCTGAATTCCGAAATAACCTGATACTTGCCCTAAACCCCAAACCCTAAACCCCAAAAATGGCTGCAGCCAGTTTGCTATGAGGCCACAAAGTGGCATGCTAATTTGATCCCTTAATTTGATGCCATGGAGAGGAAACTGACTTCGTGCATAGCTTATGTTTTGAGAATGTCATACAAGATGAAGGCTCCCGACGTTTCTGTGCATTTGAAAGCAGCATTGGGCTGCGTGGTTCCCACCTTGTCTGCCGATTGTGTCGTCTCAACAGCTGCTGGGGTTCGGAGATCTCCTGTTGTCCTCAGCATATATGACCACCTTGCGAGGTGCCAAGCTACATGTGGTGACGTGGCAGCCCCGAGTGAGGCTTACATCTGCGGGAAGAGAAGAGAGGGAGCGTCAATATCCGAGATGTGACAACTCAAACCCATGCAAACATGATTACAGAACCGGAAGTTCGCCAAGTGTGTGAGCTTCTGTCAGTGCAGGCACAAGAGAAATACGACAGAACGGAGCAGCAGTTCACAGACCTCCTCAAACAACAGGAAGATGTTCTTTGTCAGCAAACCCAGCTCATTGTGCAGCTACGGGACAAAGACTCGGACGATGCTGGTGTTAGCCAGTGCTTTGATGAGCTCCACTCTGCATGTCTTCAGCTACCACACAGAAGGCGGCAGCAGCCTGTAATTCGGAGTGCGGACATGCAAGCTCGCAAAACGGAGATGCCAGCACCACTTGAGGAGGCTGGGGAAGCAATGGGCATAAATAGCTGTTTCTTGCCAGCAGCTGATATGCAAGCTCTCCGGGCAGTCAGCATCATGCATCGCCGTGGGGCGGAGCACCCAGTGCAGAGGTCATAGCCCTCACTCTGTAGTGTCCGTGCACATGCGTTTGTAATCGCTTTTCATGCCCTTGGTCTGTAACTCAGAATTTGTGAACTTGGACGTGCATGTACCCCTAAGGACAAGTCCGAATTCATGAATTCTTGTTCAGGGCAGTCTGTACAAATCTAGCCCAGCCCGCAAGCGACGAGTGAAGCTGTTGTGTAATCAGCAGTGGAGTGTAGCCTGCCTCACCTTTGCCTCAGCTAATGTGCTGAGGGCTCCGGACAGGAAAGTCATTGCCGTGCCTGCACTGCTGCGCGACGCGCGTGTCTAAACCCCAAACCCTGAACCCTAAACCCCAAGCCCCAAACATCCCCAAAACCCTGAACACCAGTTTAGCCCCCTACCACACCTGAGGCTGCCGGCGGAGAGGGGTTCTGGCTTTGCAAGGCGGCTGTCTGCTGCGGCCCGGCTGAAACAGGTTTTAGGATTTAGAGTTTGGGTCTGGGGTTTAGGACTTGGGGGTTAGGATTTGGGGTTTAGGATTTAGGGTTTGGGTTTAAGATTTAGGGTTTGGGTCTGGGTTTTATCATTTGGGGGTTAGGATTTGGGGTGAGGATTTGGGGTTTAGGATTTAGGGCTCGGGTATCATGAATTACTTGCGAGGGGAACGGGAAGCTGGGGCTTCGCGTTCTGGGTATAGGTTGAAGCGTCATGGTTACAGGCGTTAGCAGGCGGTGGCAAAGCGCTTTGCGCCAAGCTTTGGGTAAGTGACCTTGGGCCCAAAATAAGTACCAATAGGGCTCTCACAGGTGCCTTATGGTATGGTATTGCTTTGGTATAGGGTACCTTTCATGGAACTCATACTGGTAGTTATTTAGGCCCCTACATTATTTAAGCTGGTTGTTCACAACCTGAATATCGTTACGGGGTGTTGCAAGGGCTCCGGGTCTAGCAGAGCTAGCCATGGATGGCTTCAAGTGCTTTGCCAGTTTGAATCAGATGTCCTCTAAAGGAAGCTTATAATAGGATTTCCAGTGTACGAGAATTTGTGGGACCCACGAATTACCAACGGCTCTGATAACCTCCTTACACAGTGTTACAGCGAGGTTGCAATAAGGTTACCATGGGCTTGTTAAGGGGAGAGTACATATTACATGACTCCATAGTCCCTGTAGAGTACCCCAGCAGGTCAGCATAGACACGAAGCAGGCAGATGCTAGTTTGTTCACAGGAAATCTTCTTGTAGAAATTACTAGCGATCCTCTTGGCTACTCTTGGCTCTTCTCAAGGATTTCGGGGCTGTGGGATAGCCTACAGAAAACGCTATGGAAATCAATTCTGTTCCCACGGTTTAAGGGTGTAGGGTTTACGGCAGCTTACGGTATAGGGCAACCTGGTCGCTGCAGAACCCTTCGGTTGTTTAGGATTTGGACAAGAGGCGTTCCTGGGAACCCCGAGAATATAGTAGACATATCATAAGAATAAACTTACCGGGATCCTTAATTTCCTTTCATATTCCTACTGTTCTTGTGGTTCCCTGAATGGGGTCCCCATTACAGTCCTTTTCGTTTAGGGTTTCAGGTGCGCGGTTGATGTACGAGAACCCTGCATGACCCCAAAGGTACCACACCTGGGATTCCGGTAGATAGGATCATGCAGGCTGCTGTCCGTCAAGAGTACTTCTGACTTGCCCTGCAACAATCAGTCGATGTCTAAAACATTCACACCCGAGAGCCTGTACCCTAAACCTTAGACCCCACCATTCTAAAGTCCCGTGGTCCCCGCACCCCAAACTAAACCCTAAAACCTCAGCTACTCCCTCCCACCAAAACCACTTCCTGCTTAGTGATACTGATTCTGATCACAACACCATTCCCGTTTGCAGAAAGGCCCACGGGTTCCCTTGCCACCCTCACCCTACCTTTCCTTTATGTTCCCTGAGGAGCCAGGCAGTAAAGGGGTGTTGGTGAGGGAACCCGTGAAATACTGCTCATGACCCTGGCCCCTCACTGGTCTCTATCTCAAAGCCGTAGGGAGAGTCCCACCTTCAAAGATTAAACAGGGTTTAGAATTTTGGGTTTAAAGTACCTTAAACGCCGAAGCCAAGGTCATGCCGGTCATGAGCACCACGTAGCTAGCGCGAGCTAGCTAGCTCATGCAGGTCCGCACAGAAAAGCTGCCAAGATAAACCAATTCCTTGGGTGCCAGTCTAGAATAATCCATGTCTGCCTTCGACCTTAAGCTATGGAAGCTGCCTTTGTGGCCATCTTCTCATTGAAGACGTGGCGAAATCCGAAACAAAAAGGCGCATAGTCGAGGGAGCCAGAGTTCTTGTAGCACTGCTGCGGATGTCCGAAACTCTACTCCACCCATGCCAAGTCAATTGCACGCACGCGCACTCACACACACACACACACACACACACACATCCGCGCGCGCGCACACACGCGCACACACACACACACAGACACACAGACACACACACACACACACACCCGCCATTCACATGAGCAACGGACTAAAGTTAAAGTTAGGTTGGGGAGGACTTATAATAAGGGGATGTATAGGAGATTTTGGGGACCTTGAAGGAATATACTATACATGTAGTCCAAGGATCACAGGCCAAGATTTCCTTCCTTTTCTTTAGGGACTTCACGCCTGCCCAGGTTCTAAGTAAAAGGGCCAACCAGAGGACCCAAGAATGTACTAGGAATAGCATTGGGACATATAAGGACCTGGGTAGTCATATGCCCATTGTAGTCCGACCATATTCTCGGGGTTCCCCGTTTGGGGTTCGCATGTAAGTCCCTTTGCTAAGTGCAGCGTCTAAACACATTCCATACTCTGAATGGTTTCTGCATGAGCGTGAGAAACACGCGCATACCGTGTTGCCAAACTACGAGTTGCGGTGCCTGCAAAAAGAACGTGCATAATGTAAGGCAGAGTCATTATCAGGCTTCTGGGTCCAGAGAACAACCCCGTAGAAATTAAGGTTCAAGGTTCAGGGAACCACCCATCCTCCAGCGGTGCTACCCCTAAACCCGTTCAGGGTTGAGGGAAGGTTGCGGGCTTCTTGTCGAAAGGGTTGAAACCCTAAACCCTAAATCCCATATTGGGAATATGGAATACTTGACGTCAGAGCTTTAATTGCCCAACATCTAGCCCCCGAAATTCGATCGGCCTCGGCCTTTGCCATCCTGCTTGGAGGCCACGCAGTCTAGGGTTCACAGCAGTTTACGATTTCATTGACTAGATGTAATCATGGATTTTTTGCAGATCGTTCGACCTTTGGAAGTGGGCAAGGTTCGTCGCAAGCCTGAGCACATCTACATCGTTGGTCATCGGAGGTGTAACTGCACCCCACTCCTGGTCTAGCATGAGCAGGATAGTACGGTCAAATCCAAGACAGTAAAACCAAAACTCTAGATTTCGGTCTGAGTACTTGGGCCGTAAGCGCTAAATAGGATTAAGGTGTCTGAAAATCTGCAACAAGTAGCAGACTCAGAAGATGTGCAGTTGCGGAGCTGCTGTTGCTGGCATTCAGGCACAAACACAGCTGGCTGGTTTGCAACGGGAGCTCTCAAAAAATCACTGGTTCCCAAATTTCGGGAAGCTGTATATGGGCCTCTATTGCAACTTCTATCAGTTTAAAGGCCGTACCCATGGATTAGTAGTTGTGATTCTTGCTACTGCTCTTATCTGTTTCCATCACTCATTCACAGTATTGGCAGCCAGTTGAAACTAGTTCTATATTCTATAGTATAGTTATATATAGCCTATATAGCCCTTCATGTGATCCCTACTATAGACTGTTACAGCACCCAAATCATACTGGCTGTTGCTGAAATCCTGGGGAGGGGCTCAGACACCCCCGCCCTGTCTGCATTATTATCATTTTTCTCTCTGTTTGGAATGTGGCTTGGGATTCGCCCCCCAAACTTACTGTTTCTTAGTACGTAGGGAATACGGGAAGAATCCCTATTTATTCCCTACTAAGAACCAGTAAGTAAAGCTGCAAGCAATGAACTCTCACGATGAAGCCCTGACTTTCCGGTAGGAAGCTTAAAACTCAGCCAACCAGCATGGCATACTCAAGGCCTAAGGTATACGCTTGAGGGTTTAGGGTTTAGGGCTGTGGACCATGTGACTGCCCGATGGAAGGGGGTCCCCTTTTTGGGGCGTCTTACACAAGGAATGCCCGCATTTGCAGTAGACTGTCTTGGGGCCAGAAGCTGCTCAGAGCTTTCGCCACAAATCTGTGTACTTACTATGATATACTATAATATGCTATGTTATACTTTTGTACACTTTGATATACTAGAATAATTCTGCTGCCCAGTCTCAAGCCGGCCAGGCAATCTCTTTCCACGTTCGTGTTCTGATGTGGAGCAGATCGGGCCGCGGGTAGCCAAGCGAGAGGCAGAGAGCCACGACATCCGCTGGCCCCACACCCTACCGTGAAGCATAACTTACTTAGCCAATAGAAGAACTTTAACCTTTTTGGGCTTCCTTTTTGGGTCTCTATTTAGCCCTGATTATTGGGGAAGAGAGTTTAATTATGGCTGCGTTTATATGTCCCCAAAAAGTTGGTCCCTGGCATGGGAAACTTCCAAAGGGGCCTCCGAATTCTTAAAGCATTCCCTACCTACTCCCCCAAAAATGCTGAAACTGAAGCCTCTCGAGACACTACCTGCGGGACGCTGCCCCATGGCTGAAATCTGGCCGTACTAGGAGATTTGCTCAGTTTTCCTCGGCTGACAGCATGAATTGGGTAGGGTAGCGAGACGGCATACTGAGGCATATGAGCTACAATCGAAACTCCTTTAAGGGATTATATAGGGCGGTAGTATGACAGGGGTTACTAAGGGGGATTAGTAAGTGTTTGAACTATAGCTTAAATCCTTACATAAAGGTTGCGAGATGTTCTTGAGTCCTTCTTGGCTTAAAGGCCGGCACCCTGCATCTAGCATCGCTACTAAAAGGGCTTCACCCTATTCTCTCAGGGGGCTCAAAAGGTGGGATGAAGGTAGGTGGGTTAAAGGATCCTTTGTATATACTCTATTATATTGTGGCTTATTTCCTATACCCCGCCTTCCTTCATCCCACCTTTTCAGCCCTTTTATTCCCTACACCCCTTCTAGTCTGTGTAGCGAGGATACAGCTTACAACTTGCAATTCTTGTTTTCTCGTGCTCTCGCACCTTCGTCAAGGTCCATGGGAGAGTGGCTTGCTGGGTGTCTGTCTGTCTGGGGATACACGATACACTGCTGAAGCTGGGTACGCACTGGCTTACTGGTGGTTAGTAGGGAATACGGGAATCTAACTCCTATTTGATCATAATGTATTCCTTCATTCCCTACCAATCCCCAAGCTGAGCGAGAAGAAAGGTCCTTGGGCCGCAAATATTCAGACATACCAAGCCCAAGTTTCATTAAGCTACTGTCAATATTAGGGCTACCAAGTGACGTTTTAAATAAGGGTGGACATAGGGTCCCTCTTGTTATTTTTTACAGTCCCTAATATATTCGCTAATAAGGAACCCGTGTCCAGAAATTATGTGGAAAATGTTGATTGTAACTTATATGGTCGTTTCCCTTGATGAGCAATACGATATGCGTTGGCTGTGTTTTCAATCCACTGGGGCAAGCAAGCGAAAATAGATATCCCCGACCAACCTTGAATTACACAGGGTCCCGACATGAAATCCGTATACCAAGACCGGACAGAGCAAGGTTCCAAATAAACCGCACATGAGGGTCCATCACAAGGATGCGATAAAAAAGGCCCTCCGGAGCCTCGCAGAGTTTTGTCGGTAGGGCAGGTCATCCGCTGTAACCATTCTTCTGGAACAAGTATCTTATTGTTTCTTCGTATAGTAGTGAATAAGCAAATAGACCCCCTATATAATCCCTATATACGATATTCCCCTCGTTAGCCGAGTCTGAGCCTCCCCTCTACACTTCGGAGGTGTCGCCGAGGGTCCCTGCGCGAAAATGTTTCAGGGATCAGGGTTTAGGGATTTGAGTTTAGGATCTAGGGATTGGTTGCTTG
The DNA here is from genome assembly GCA_905231905.1 of Symbiodinium pilosum. Taxonomy (NCBI): domain Eukaryota; class Dinophyceae; order Suessiales; family Symbiodiniaceae; genus Symbiodinium; species Symbiodinium pilosum. Next base: position 34,013 of record CAJNIZ010004803.1, on the reverse strand, counting down.
ATGCAAGGGTCAGCTCCATTGTCCGTACTGCTTCCAGAATGCTGGAGCTCGTCTGTTTGCCAGCATTTTGACTCTTTGTCCAATTTTTGAGGCCGTAGTTTATAGCTCTATGATCTAAGACTTACTAGTGAGAAGTAGGGAATAACGGAACATAATCCCTCTATCATCATCTATCATCCCACTAGAACCTAAGCCCTAAATCCTAAGCCTACTAAGCGCCAAGCGCACAGAATCCCGTGTTCTGGGGGCGAGCTAGGGCACTTCAAGCCTCGGTGAGGATTTAGGGCGCACTGGCTCCATGGGCACAGAGTAACATCAGACCTGTTGACGGGTATGTTCTGGAGATTTCCGGGTTTAGGTTATAGGGTTGATGCTAAACCCGAATGAGCCCTGAACCCTCAACCCAAAATAGCATGGCGATGCAAGTGGCAAAAGACTAGAATAATGGTATGTGGTTCGACCATGAAGATTACAGGTTGCCAGACTACCTGGCTCGACATCGCCTTAAATGGTAGCATCTTCCCCAAAACGCCTTGTTTCAGGCTTTGGATGCGTTGCTATTTGTTCACTTAAACCCCGCAGGACCAGGTCTTCCACGGCACCGCTTCTGCGAAAAAAAACAATTGTAATCCAATGACGAGAGGTCTTGCTGCAAGACAGCGTTGGCATGCGGGGAGTTCTTAAAGTTGATGCCACCGACGCAACCCCGTTGCTCTACCTTTCCATTCCTCTCCCGAACAATCGATATGCCTTCTCTTGCATTCTGAATCCCTGGGGTGGGACGTCGCCTTCATGACTCGCTATGCTTTAGCTCCCCAAGCTGCAGCCATGGGATGACTACAAAATCTGTAGCAGTTGCCCTACACCAATACACGGAACCCAAAAAATGCGTGACCGGGTCCCCAAATTTGGTATACCCTTTTGGGGATCCCAATCTAGAGATTGTAGCATTTTGAGGTTTATATCGGGATGTTACTTTTGTGCTTACTATTGACTGGGTGCCTGCATGGCGAAAAAGTACCTCTTCAAGGCCTAGTGCTTTTCAGGGCTTAGATGGGTTTGTGCTTCTTACAGCCCCCAGGGTTCGCCATCTGCTTCATTCAGAGAAAAGAGTGAAGCCTCGCTCGACGTTCTAAGGTTTAGGATTTAGGTTTTAGGGTTAGGGTTCCCCATTGCCTAGTACTCTGGCATCAATGGAGGCTACCTGTGTTTTTTTTTGTTTTGTTTTCGTCGGTCCAACCTCCAGCCTAACTGTTTGAGGCATTTTGGGGTTACTAATGGGCTTAGGATTGAGGGACAGTATCCTACATGACGTAGGTATACAATAGTCAGATGCCTCTAAGGTTTCAGGTCCATGTGCTCATGCAGGCTCTTGCCCATCAACCGTTTAATCGCGAAATCCTGAAAGACCCTAAATGTGTTACGGTGTGGTTCGCGTAGACATGGGCATAATCCCCCTTAAGTATATAGAAGATGAGTTTGACCATAACCAGAATAAAATCCCCCGTATATCCCATATTCTATCTACTTAGGGGGGGCTGTATGCAGGAGTCGTCCATCAACCCTAAACCCCCAAAGCCCCAAAGCCCCAAAGCTCTAAACCCTAAACCCTACATTTCCTGAACCACTCCACACTCACAGCTTTAGCTGCTCTGGTAATTTAGGAGCTAGGCCATACACACATGAGCTATAGTCTAAACTCCTAGTAGCCCCCTTAATAAGCCCCTATAGTACTCCCCGATATAATCCCCTATATAACCCCTTTGTTTAGAACATAGAAATCGTAGGGTTGTGACAAGAGCATTAGAAAGTTAAAGCTTGCGATGGAAGCAAGCCCATTAACAGGCCTGTGACTATGGCAGAAGCTAGAGCGTCAAGTCTTGACCAGAATGCACCACTGTTTGTGCAGATGGCCTCGAGAGTAGCCCATGCACCATCTCGATGGCAGTGCATTTGGAGCATGGCACAAGGCTGCATCCGTATTGGGGTGATTTTAAGATCTGTCGTCATACACGACTCATACAAAACCCTAAACCCTAAGACCAATTCAACAATCACCCACATCAAGCTGTCTTCTTGAGAAACCTTCTACGCTTTGGGACACTGCACTGGGCTTGGCCGCTTTCTAATGACTGCAAATGAAACTCACTAATCTCAGAGTTGGAACAGGCTTTGCGGGGTTCAGGGTCTGTGGCATAAACGTATGCATAAGATTGCGTGCGTAACCAGGCTCACAAGCGTTGAGCCAGACATGAGAGTTTCTCAAAAGAAAGAGAGGTCCTGTGTGTGTATACTGTGATTGTTGGAGATATTGAATTTCTCTTGGGGGGGCGCCACAGGGGTTATTCTGAAGATGTACCTACCGGTGAAGAGGTGGGATTTCGCAAGACAAAGGTCTTTCTGAGTAGAGAAAGTATACAATCTCCACGAGGAAGGGACAAATACACTTTTGAGAACCCCTCATACCAGAAGTCCGAACTCAACTCCAAAAAAACCAAATAGGAGTTTCCCTAAATAGGGGGACCCCAATATAGACCCCAAAATAAGTCCTCACTGTAAGGACCCTCAAAAAGGTACCCCTAGGATTGGGAGACCCCAAATGCACGGTCTCTTCGAACAGCCATGGAGCTTGAAGATGGTTGCGCCAAGAGGGTTGGAAGAATTAGTGAGATACCTTTTAGGGTTTAGGGTTTAACCAGCTACTTACATGATGGGCTTATGTTGTAGGGGGGGAGGGGGGTTCCCAAAGTTAAGGGTGCCTTTCTGCGGTCCCTATAAGCAGGATTATAGTCTTGGGGTTTATATTGGGTTCCCGTACTTCTGAAAACTACCATATTGCATCTTTCACCAACTACAATCCAGGTCCCTACTTCCATTGGTTAGCCGGGCTTGAAGCACAGATCTGGCAGCACGGCGGCCTACCCGTTCAAAACCTTTTGGTGTTGGCGACCTGTCTTGCTCTGAACTGACAGCGTTGAGGGTTTAGGAGGGTTTAGGGTTCCACAAGCCTTTGCATTGATACAGGGGAAGAGAGTCACAATTAAAGATGTCAACTGCTTGAGAGAATGCGTTTTGGCCGGTATAGCATGGGCATGTGGGCTGTTCTACGCATGAAGAGGTCCTTATGGTTAGAAAATGGGACCCTATTTTTGGCAACTACGCATGTGTCTTCAAGGTCAAACAGTCTGGAGGGCTCCTCCTCGAAAGTCCGTGGGTTTCGGCTTTGGGGTTTTAGGGTTTGGCGGAACATTATCTGAATAGCATTTTGTTTCGGGATGTTCTAGTCGCCAACGTAGAGTAAGAGTGTGTCCTCCTTTGGGGTATCGAAGGCTGTCAGACAAAACAGCCTATTCGGCTCAACATCCTAAACTGCAAGCCCTGACCCCAAGTCACAAAAAACACGACTCATCTCGACTTGAAATACTACGAACAAAAGTTTGGACAGAGCACGTCGGCTCGGAGTTCGCTTGAAGTGGGCTGTACAGGGACCTAAATTATTATCGGTGTTTATGGCTGTAGGTTCCGGGTATAGGTATATCAAGTGCTAACTTAGCGAGACCTCGAAATGGCATTGGCAAGTGTTCACCGCTCTATATAGGCTGCAAGAAGATATTGGCCTCCACCCAGCACAAGCTCATTTTAAGACAGGTCTCCATGTGCAGATATACATATTCAAATACAGAGATATACGTACACATATATTCCTAGTAAACACCCCGGGGCTATTACTGGGCGGGGATTCCAATATTCCGAATAGCCTCTACAACCGTGGTTTTCATGAATTTCCCGCTACCTACCCGTGACCCTACAAGAATCTTTGATGCGAAGTAGCTTGGAGCATGGAGTTGGCCCGCGTCAGGAAAAACCAATCATTCTCGGATCCTATGCTACACTTCCCCATTTCGAACATTCCCAAAACAAGGCCTAAATCGAGCCTAGTTACGTAGTTTGGGGGTGGATATTCGTTTTAAAGGTGTGAGAGTAGGGGGTGAGTGTCCCATGAATCTATGCCCTCGCGGTATGTTTGGTTTTGTCGGATCTAGAGGGGGTCGGCATAGTTCCGCATGAAGAAGGCATGACTTGTACAGGGGGGAAGAGGCGAGCCACGGCCAAGCAGAACACTCTACACGCTCATCTTCCTCTTTGACGGTGCCACCCTAACCCTAAACCGCCCTATACTACCCCTCCTAGGGTTGCGCCTTTCTTAACCGCAAAACACGCCTAATTTTGGGTTAGGTAACCCATGATGACAAGTAGTAGCTTCAGCTGAGTAGCCTCGAATCTAGAACTTGTCCCCTCCTGGAAGCTTCATCATGTCTGGTCAGCCTGCTGGAATCCACAGTGGGTGGCCATGGAAATTCGAGGTCAGATTGAGAGTTTATGTGGGAGTTTCTCTTATTCTTCCACAAAATCCGGAAAAGGTACCCCCATCATCTCCTCATGATCCCCCCATATGAATTCGGGGTGCTTCAGAGTATCCCATCCCAAACTGGGGTCCTTGGCGTCAAGGGTTCTAGGGGCCAGCCCTAGATGGGAGCCCTAATCCCATTAGCCTATATGCCGCATATTATCTGCGACTATGTCTCCTCTATATTCTTACGCACAAGCTACAAGCTACAAGGATCCGTACTAAGGATCCCTTCAGAGCAACAGTTGCCACGCTCTAGCTTGCGAATACGCACCGCAAAGCAAAAACCCCTGCTCGCAAAGACTGGATCCATGTTGCGTTTTCTCCCGAAGCTCGGAAAAGATGGTTGCCTACTGCGGATATTTGCAAGACCGGAGTGCTGGTGAGAAATTTAATTTAAGCTAAGTCACCATAAAATTGGGTAGATGGAAAGTAGTACAGTTTCTTGGTAGCGTTACCTTGAACTTCAGTTCCTGAAAACCCGGAGGCTCTGTTTCAATTTCCCTTTGATTCTCCATGGTTAATTCCTAAATCCTGAACCTCTGTACTACCCTCTCCCTAACATTAACAGACTCCCACCCTCCTTATGGTGAATTCTCCAATGCTCGTATACCATGATATATTGGGAACATCGAATATTAACGTGTTGAGGGGTTCAATGTTCTTGGCAGGAAGACACCCAAGTTATAACCAGGTTGTAACTTATGTTACCTTTTGCCGTTCAGTATTATACATACCACTAGTGTTTCGTAATATACTCACCTCGTCCAGGGAGAGGGGATGATCTTTTAGTTCCTAAAGCATAAACTCTAGACTGTAACCCACTAACTAAACCATAAATTCTGAACCTGAGCCCTATAAACTGTAGATCCTAACCCATGAACTAGACCACAAATTCTGAGCCCTAACGCCTAAACCCTATACCAGTAATGGGGAACCAAGTGGACTCCAAACCCCAAATTCCTCAACAGCAACCCAGAAAATGAGAAGGGATGCAAAGCATCCCGGAGGGCTTCGCATCCGTTCAGCCCATTCTGGCACAAGACAAAAAAGTGGGTTTGCCAAGGGCTCCTATGTAGTTCCTTTTGGGCTTTGCTATGGTTTTTCGGGTAAGGGATTATATTATTGTACCTAAAATAGAACTACATAGGAGGGTCTGGGTAGGGTCTAGGGGTTAGGGGTTAGGGTTTAAGTTTTGGGGTTTAAGTGTCAAGGTTCCGGATTTGGGGTATAGGGTTTAGGGTATCAGAATAAGGGTTTAGGGTTTAAGGTTCAGAGTTGAGGGCTTTTGGGCGGGGGAGGCTGCATGATCAGCCCATTGGCACACCAGGACATGTATCTGGCCATGGAATCTGCAAAAGCTTTAGCACGGGGTTTACTTAAAATCGAGTCTTCTTTCTTGCTTGGTGTGCTTTTCGTAGGAGGCTGATTTTGAAGTCCTACGGCGGTTTCAGGGCAGGTCGAATTTTATGGCCACAGCGTGAATCATCTTTCCTAGATGTTATGACAGCCTGCTATGCCCACGAATAAGTTCAAATCGGAATCGGGGTTTGTTTAAACCTCGTTCTGGCGAGGTGTTCGTAAAGACGTCGTGTAGTATCATGGGTTTCCCGACTACCCTTGACACTTGACGAGGAGCATAGTATTGGGGGCGGTACTAGTGGAACCCATGATAGCAAACTGTAATTTGAAACCCCCACGCCCCGTCAGGGCTTACAATACATAAGGGCCCAAGTAACTGGGGGTCCTCTTTTTTGGGGGGGGAGCTACTGCACTCTATTATACTTAGTATCCTGGAAACCCACAAAGATGAAGCAAGTTGGGTCCAAGTGGGTTTGAATATGGGTGCTTTGGGCCCAAATGGCACCCTCTTGATTTGGGATCCCTAAATCTATCCCCAGTTGCAGCCACTAAAGGATTTCAGGTCGGCCCCTTAGGTCAAACCCTAGGGTTGTGGGAGCGATTCGGTCAAGGGACAAAAATACCTAAAAAGAGGGAGTGTACATGGATGATATACTATTGTCATTTTGGGGATCCCATTTTATAGGGTACTGTCTTAGAGATCCTAGGCCCTAAATTGTGAACGCTATGACTATTGCGGCCTCCTGGCCTTGCCGTAGTACTTCAGGCATGGAACCTGCAAGAAAGGTGAAGTACTGGAGGTTCATAGGAAATAAGGGAACATTGTATTATATAGGAGGGGATATACAGGGGCTATATTCCTTTACTCCCTACTAGCCACCAGAAAGGTAAAAATGATCCTTGCTTAGTGTCCAGGTAACACTAAGTAGGCGACCGCGATTAAAGGCCTGATGCAAATTAATCGGGATTATCAGGGCCAGTGAAGACTTATCAAGGTGTTTTAGGCCTCATATGTTTGGGGGATGCATGTTGAAGAAAGCATGATAGTCCACAAACTTACAGTACTGGCCATAGTTATGGACTCATCAACAAAGGGTATTGGTAGCATGAGCACATTGATGTTCTCAATTTACTTGCGGGTGTACAAGGGTGGTTCCAGACTTGCAGCAGCACCCAAATGGCACATGCCAGGCAAAGCAGCCAGCACGCGCTCGAGCAAACCAACTCCCAAGTTTCGAAGCACCACAGGGGTGTGGTCCTCGAAATTTTGCGTTTGCAAGGGGCTTTCTGCGGCAGGCATGGGCATAGCACAATGATCTGTAAGAGTCAGAAGTCGTTCGACTGTGATAGGCTACATCCGCCTTGTGGCGGGATATGAGGCAAGGTAGGTACAAAGGGCTTATGGATTTTCAATTAAGGGTGAGCTTGCATCCGCTGTGTGCAGAGGAGCTGGTGATGTTCTCAGGTGAGTTTGCGCATAGTCCGGTTGGAGCTTCTGGTTTGGGGATTTGGGGGTTTTGCTTCCCGGTGCAGACGGTCCTGCGAGAATCGGGAACACAATAGTAGTCATGCCATCTGCATCATGGATGTTTCGATCGTCTCCTCGACGATAGAGAGAGAGAGAGATCAAGCCTCGTGTCAAGACACATGGGCACAAACGATGCGGGCTGTTGCTCATCGAAATCTGTACGAACTACGGGACGATAGATGTGAGGAATCGGGTCTGCATGGTCCGTCTCTTATACTATATGTAATATATAAACCGGACAAGGCCAGTGGAAGCCGCCGCAAGTCGCCGAAATTGCGTTAGTGCGTAGCGTGTGCTTGGAATTATGCGACAAGCGACAACCCTCTCGGTGCCCCCGGCGTGTCACAGCGCCGGCGCGTGGAGCGTCCTCACAATTCTGCGGGCAAGTGACGAATGTATGGCCCAAAGGCATCACAGCAGACGTGCCGTACTTGCCGCTTGTGTACCCCAGCCCTTAAAATGACCCCCTCCCCCAGCCCGCAATAATGGATACCCCCAACATAGTACCATCATACACTTCTACAGGAAGCTCAAGCCCAAAAACCCTCAATGCAATACGGATTTGAAAGATTTTCAGGGGGGTGGTTCCAGAAAGGGTAAGTAATTTCCCCAAACCTTCCGAAGGCTCCCTGAGGTTCACGAACGAACTCTACGAGATTCTTCCTTGTATGTAGAAATATGGTATATAGCCAGTTAGCCTTCGTTTCTGCTTTCCTTGCCCACCATGAATCCGTATGCATGTTGCCACAAAGAAGGCGGCATTGGAGCACCCAACCTAATTAAACTCAATGGTCCCGAATTCGAAAGCCAAAGCCCGGAACCCCAAAACTACACATTGGCCAAAACGCCCAACCCCAAACACTACCAAATGCCAGCGGGGTATCTTAGATAGTACAGGTCCCAAGCGGGACCCGTGAAATTTGGAAACCTAAACCCTAACCAATCTCTCAATTCCTGCATGGTACCTGGCGAGCAGGTAAAGTCTAGCAGGAGGGTGTCCTCGAAGCGTTCCAGGCGTGACATTTACAGTTTAGCACTGAGTTTAGGGTTTCTACGTGCCGCGGATTGTCCGGCGCCCCCTTGCACTGGGCCCCGTGCCCGCCTGATGATGGATATTCGGAATATCATACACCTGATATAAAACCATTGAACGGGGCTTAATTCGATTTAGGGGGTGCAGGTGTTCTGGTGGTTCAGGTAGTTCTCAGGGACCTCCAAGAACCCCCCGGGTTCCTGTGTAAAGTCCCCTTGGAAGGAGCTCTTAGGACGTTACGCGTTTTGCCAGAATTTGCTGTCCGAGTCTTACTAGCGCAAGGAAGCGAAAATCACATGGTTTTTTGGTTCAGGGCTTGGCTTCAAAATAGGAATGGATGCTTACAGTACTTCTCAGGCCCATAGACGGGTTGCAGGAAAAGTGATGCCGGCTGACAGCGAGTCGGTTAAATCCTGGACCCTAAAGCCTCCCTAAACCCTAAAGCCTAGGGTTAGGGAGCAGATTGCCAGGCGTAAAACAGCCGACGTGGTGGCAAAAAAAGAAGGGTAGGACGCTTGGGGTTTAGGGTTTGGGTTCTGAGGTTTCCGGGCTGCGGTTTTACTTCAGGGTTTGCAGTTCATCCCTTCCACTTCCTGGTCTTGAAAGTGCGTAGACGTAAGGCTTGAAAGCAGGCAAGCAAGCATTAGGGTTTGGTATTCAGGGTCTAGGGTTTAGCATAATTCAACGGATACATAGTAAGGGGCGGGTTTTGGCAATGGTAGTTTAGGTTCAGCTCTTTATCAGCAACCAAGTAGTCCCTCCTACTTCCCCAAACCCGAAATACTAGTATATATGGTGGGCTTTAAAAAAAAAGTTGTCGTATAGGGAGAGCGGGCACTTTGCCAAATGTTCCTTCGCAACAGCCGTGCTAGGCAACGTCAAACCCTCTAACTTCTGAACCACGCTGCCTGCTGTCCATCAACAACATACCAGGGATAATTAGTCGTTTCCCCTCATGCGTAAGGGAACCTATCCATAAATGATTTTCGATGCCATTAAAGTACCACACAAACATAGCTTTTAGATTCCTAGTCGCTATACTAGTTGGGTTACACCCGAGATCCTAGTAGACGTCACTTTTCTCCACCCTGAACCCTAAACCCTAAACCCTCCACTTTCGGCAGTCCAGCGAGCAGCCCTCGCACAGCGACGCATAAGAAGCCAGCAACTTGTGCAGCCTTCAGGGTTTAGGATTTTAAGGATTAGCGTGTACGGGCTGGCATTTTAGGGCTGCTGCCTTTGAATTTCAGGTGCAAGCAAGTAGGTAATTCATCTGCAAGCTCTGCCGAACAGGCCTCCGCGTTCTAGCCTGAGGATTTAGAGTTGTGTTTGGGGAACTGCAAAGTAAGAAAAACTGCCCCCAACCAATAACAGTCTGTAGTAGGGCTCAACGTTAGAGCGTATACATATATCATATACCTGGTAAAATTCTTAGCCAACCGTTACTGGGTGCGGGCAAAACCCAGAGCATGGGCATCTTTACCCCAAACAAGCACAGAACCTCACTGAACCCTCACCCCGTCGTCAGGGCTTGTAGTCATGACTCGGACTGAAAATACATTATCTGTACTTGCAAACAGTTATAACCTGATCTGGAGCGTTTGTAAATGTACTTATATCAAGCCATGAACCTTCAAGGACGAGGTTCATGTCCATATGGTACTTTTTTTCGATTAGTATACCACATGCTGGTGCCCATCTAAGCTTCTCCAGCCTGGGGGCACAGCAAATCACTAGACCGTCAACTCGAGGGTTACTCTCGGGGCCAGGAACGGCCTGGTAGCCTCCCATTAATGGGCCTTCAGCCCCAATCATGTCGGGAAAGTTGAAGGATTCCAAGAAGAATTTTAAAGCTCCAGCCTTACTATTACATTTCCAATAGCTAACCTGGGAAAACCCAATATTCTACAGTCTCTTCGAATTACTGTTATAGAAAACATTCGTGTTTCGTAACATGCTTAGCACGCAGGAATAAGGCGAGACGAGAGCCCTCGACACAGAGAATGTCCTCATGGGTTCTCCTCCCCCGACCCATGCGGTTTAGGGTTAAGGGTGCGCTATACTTCCCACTTCAGGTTCCCGCAATTGATTTTCATCAGCTTCATCATTAGCCTTAACACAATCCTAATTACGGCGCAAAGGTAGTACAAGGGGCGTGGGGGGTGGTCATGGAGCTTGTGCGGTGTGGATGGTTCAGCACGTTTCGGGTTTTAGAGCAAGCTTGGAAAACTTTATTGGCTGTAGTACGGAATGGAGGAATGGATCCTCACAGTAGACCCTACTCAATCCCCAACTAGTAGTGCCCATTTCGGCTTCAACGGCCAGCCGGCCATGTGCAAGATCCCGTATTGCTTTTACAGACAATATTGTCATCTTGCAGTGGGTCTGTGAAAAGGTCTTTTTGGGTAGATTACGCTTCACAGAGGGCATAGTAGAAAGTATGGTTTGTGTTGGCTGACTGTAATTACAGCTTCTGATCTTGATGGCGCTGGTTGAGGGGTTCGCAAGCAAACGTGTAATTTTCATGACAGATTGAATATGTTCACTGATCCCCTAAATCTTGCAAGACTAAGCCTTAAAGTATGGCCTTCCAGAATCTCGTCAACCTAGCAGCTTGATTCGTTCGATGGGTTCGACTGCTCAAATTACGGAGGATGGTCAGCTCAGTCATGCAGTTTCCCACATGTCGTATTCGTTTAGGGTTTAGGGTTTAGTGTCATGAATGAGATAGGTGGGCCTGAGTGTGAATCCCATTGATTCAGTCAGTAGATTGTTCTTGTAGTTTTGTTCAGATGGCCGGAACCCAAATCTATTCAATCTGACTAACTCAATTTTTCCGATCAACCAAATGAAGGAGACAGCCAGGAACCCATGATCTAGTCACCTAAATGAACAACTAACCAAAAGAATCCCATTCATGAAAGGTTTAGATGTAATTACATTGCTTGGGCTTCCACTGACAGTACATTGATTCATGGTACCTAATTAGTTCCAGCGGAGTGAAACCTGGACCTTGAAAACGCACACATGCTTGAAATGTAGAAAAAACCGGCGTGCTCTGTTTGGTGTCTCCGTTTTTGGCTCTTTTCAAGAGTGATGGTAGACACCAATCTTTATGGAAAGGGCCCAGTTTACCGCTATTCACCGTGTTTTGTTGACACATCATATTAAAAAGACTAGGCAGCAAAACGGGAAGGGTAAGGTGTCGAGGCCGGTCCAGAGAGGTGACAATTTGATAATTTGCATATATATATATGTACATAGGGTTGCCAGCATTTCTTCTGGCTTGTATTAATGGCCGGAGGAACATCTCAAACTTGGCATAGTGGTTCGGATCTAAGGCGCCCAAGCCTGCAGCTCCAAAGGCAGCATCCACAAAGGCCTCACGAGCTATGATTTTGTTTCGGGCTTCAGGTAAAATGTCAATGAACCTTTGCGGCCACAGCGGATACCTAGAACTCAGATTCCCCTAAGATTCTTTAACTTTCTCAAGTTAAACAATTGAAGCTTTTGCGAATGGCTAGCTGTCGGGGGGGACGGGGAGTCTGACTGGATATGCGTTTGAGGTTTTTCGGCTTGGACAGAACCCCAAAGCGTAAGCTATGCTTGGGCTGTCAGACTTGAATTGAAGGCTTTGGGATTTGGAGTTTGGTCTTGACGCTTCGGGCTCTGGTTCGGTCCCGGATGTCCGATTCAAGATGTTTTTGTTGAGCGTTTGGGTCTCAGAAGTTAAGGTTTAGCGGCTTAGCGCTTAGGGTTGGGGATTGAGGAGTCAAGTTGAGACCTTGAAGGACTTTGAGGTCTCAGACGGCCTAAGCTCCTCCTCCTAACACCCGAATTATATATAGCAACCCCCCCCCCTAAAGATCCACCTTTTAAGGGCCCCGAACTCCCCCTGCATCTCAAGGATTTGCTCAAAAACAGAACCCCCTAACCCTGACGTCCAAAGTTGAGGACCCATCAACCGTGATAAATATTAGGCCAAGCAGCTTAGAGATCTGCTGAAACTTAGAGCTCCTAACCTTGAAATCAAAAGCTAAAGACCCATCACCCCCGACAAGCTTAAGACCCATTACTCTACACATTAACCTTTGCCAAGCTCCAGAACACCGTCTATAGAAATCTGTCCGAGTCGTTGCAAGTATGCTAGGGCGAAAATGTTCTTTATTTTTCGAGGTCAGCCATGAAGGCCTTTTATTCCAAGCAGTCTGATTTTCGAGTTCGAGAAGCGCAACCCAAATTGTAGCAAATGAAATTCTTCAGGGATTTTTCTTCGGAAAAACGGAATACAATCGCTATATAAAAGCCAGAATGACGAAGAACCCTCCAATCAGGCCACTGGCAGAGCCAAGATAGAACTCCCTTCCCTGTAATACAGATACAAAAGGAATACAATTGACTCGAGAGAAGTGAAGGCTCCAGTTCCTTGCAGTCTTTACAGGTGTTTCTTCTGATCGCGTAGAAGCTCCATGGAATCAGCTGGCGCTTCCGCTCTCTCCTCATAGGAGAAGTTTCCGTGCTCCTGATTAGGACACAGCTTACTTGCGTTTCAAGGAAAATAGAACTCGAGTAATTCAAGGCACATTTGGCAAATGTTTTATACATACAAGGCTGGAACCCAAGAGTTGACAAAACATCCGAAAATTTCAAGCGAACTTAGTAACGGAGATAAACAGAAGAAAACAAGGAGCCCAGGATTTTTCCTTTTATCTTCAAAATTTGACGCTCATCTGAGAAAGTTTTATATAGGGAAAATGAGTCCAGGATCAATGAATTACCTTCTAGAGTCACAGCCAATATAAGTTCCTTTCAACTCGAAATCAATTTAACAAAAGCCTCAATGAATCAATTCGCAAGCCCAAACACTGAGAATTCCGCTTTAATGTTGAAGCATCCTTGGAAAAATACATGCATCAAAATTAGAGTTCGGCATTTGCGAACTCTTTGTTAAATGCTAAGCACGACTAGTAGTTGACATTAAGGGACGATATATGAAAATAATGAGCCTGGGACTTTAGAATCTATGCTTCAATTTGATAAGCATTTGAAGCAAAGAAGCCTAGGACTTTTTGCGTTAAGCTTTAAATTTCATGCTCTTCTGGTAGAGCTTTATATACAAAAAATGAAACCAGGATCAATGAATCACCCCAGATTCACAGCCAACATATTCGAGGTTGTATATAGAGACAAGGAGCCCAGACTTTAAGATTTCGTCCAGTACACATGGACGAAGATTAGAGTTCAGCATTTGTAAACTCCTTGTTAAATTCTATGCGCAATTAGTAAAGGCCGTATTTAGAGAAAACAGGGAGCCGGGGATTTTTGAATTTATCTTTAAAATTGACGCGCTTTTCGTCAAGGTGTCGTTGAAAGAAGAGCAAGGGACCACCAAAAACAACTTCCTCAAGCTGAGCGCGCTGCAATGCATCATGACCAAACTCACATAGCGAGTAAATCAGTCAATGCTGGTGAGGTTAGGATTGGGATTTCCAGATGGATTATTGAAGTATGTGAGCGATCCTGGAGATTGAAAACGATTGAAAAGATTGAATTTCAATCTCTGGAATCCAAGATCCAAGATTCCAAGATTCCCAGGAATTCTTTCAGAGCAATCTTGGAATCCAGGGTTAGGAGATTCAAAAAGATTGAAAAGATTGAAATTCAATCTCTGGACCATGGATTCCAAGATTGCTCTGAAAGACTTCCTGAGAATCTTGGATCTTGGATTCCGGAGATTGAAATTCAATCTTTTCAATCCTTTTCAATCTCCTAACCCTGGATTCCAAGATTGCTGTGAAAGACCTCCTGGGAATCTTGGAATCTTGGATCTTGGGTTCCAGAGATTGAAGTTCAATTTTTTGATCTTTTTCAATCTCCGGAGTCGCGCCTTGAGGCGATGGAATTTGCTGCAGCAAATGATTTCATTCAGAATTGAGACCTCAAATATGGGAAATACTATCAATGCATATAAAAAGGTGGATCTTTGGGGGGCGGGTACCTTTTCTATATATATATATATGTATATCTACTCCCTTTAGGAGGACCTGTATATTGCGGAGATAATTTTGCATACATGCACAAGAATACACATACTGTATGTAAATATGCGTGCTTACATGCGTGGGTACATATATATATATATGCATGTATAGCATCATATGCGTTCATAAATTTGAGGGATTTGGAGGGTGGAGAACATCAGGGGAAGGGATGATGTTCAAGCACTATGTGGCCAGAACCATCCAGAACCCCAGTTTTGGATCGCCACTCGAAGAGGAAGTGTTCATTAGCGCGAAGGGTCCAAGTACCGTATAACTGTATAACCATAAGGTCCCCGCAAACCTATGCTACAGCTAGGATTGCTCAAGTCCAAAGTTCACAATAGAGCTTAGGATTTAGGACCTTTTGGGTTTTGGAGCGAGTCAAACGTTATGGCCCCTTAATCAGCAAAGTGTGCTTCTATTCTAACTCTTCATAAGCCACCAGCTTAGCTGACAGTTGATGGCAGTCCCTGTTTGGCCCCCAGCCAATCTCAGGATTCTTCCCACACATCTAAGGCATTTCCAGGTGGGTAATTTCGTCCGGATAATCTTAGATAGACCTCTATAGCCTTGCGCAAAGCTACCTACGTGGTCAGTCTCCCACCTGAATTTCCCTCAACCACCCACCCTAAAAATCAAGACTCGACACCCTGCTTATAAGTGGGAGCTGTTGGCCCAGAGCTTCTCAGATTTCTGGGCTCATGGTAAAGCCTAGACCTCACCTATACCTCCCCAATACCCGCACTAACCACCTTCCGTCCAAAGTAATGCGGCCAGTATGTGTACCTGGTAGGTAGGTGGCAATACATGGGTTCCTCCTCCGCTAAAGGGGTCAAACCGCCAAGTAATCCTACCCTGGACTCTACAAAAGCCACCTTTTGAAGGTTATGTCCTCTGCGTTTTTCATACATATGGGATTTCGTGATAGTGAGCGGTTCCACTTTGGAGAAGCCATTTTAAGGATTATAATATATTGGGTTTCAGATGTATGGAGACTAGCACATAGGTTGTATGCCGGCTCTGTAGAGTCCAGGTAGCCATGGAACTTTTGAGGGGTTTGGGTCCCAAGGGTGCAGCCATCTACGTTGGAGATGCAGCGGCGACGGGACAAGGCACCACACGGAGGACGTCGCAAGGGTTCGGACAGAGCGCTGATATGGCTTAGATCCAACTTTTCAGGTTGAAGCCTCGCGATATAGATTGCGCGGTCTATAGTATACTATAGTATGTTATCATCTATTCTTATAGTATGTTATAGTTCATTGTAGTATATTATAGTCTATTAGGGTTTTTTTGCTTGGGGGTTTGTCAAAGAGGCTGGGAGACCCCTGTTGGGTGCGTGCAGGATTTTGCTGTGTGGGGAGCAAATTGGTATTGGTTCTGCCAAAGGGCATGGCGTTGTTGCTGGGACCCTAAGGCCCTAGCCCTAAACCCTAAACGCGAGGTCCGCCATTCCAAAGGGATGGCAGACTCGGATACTCTGTAACACCGGCAATATAGAGCAGTTCCAAAATACTACCGTCCTTGTTGGAAAGACCCCCAAGAGGATGCCCACCAAATTCGGCAAACCCCCAATAGCTGCAAAGTAAGGACCTTGACGGTGACGCTGGCGGGCGGCTTGAAAGGCATGGATGCGGGAGGTACTCCAGATTAGGTTTAGGGTTTAGGATTCATTCGCGACTTTCCTACGTGGCGTTCATAAAAGGTAGTTTCCCAAAATAAGGGGACCCCAATATAGACCCCAAAATGCTATAGTCCCATTTAATGAGGGGGGCCCTAAAATGGTACCCCTAATTTTGGGAAACCCCCATAAGAATGAGAAAGGGCCGTGCAACAGCCTCTCAACTTGGTCGTTTGCTTTGGGCTCGCCATCGTTGCGTCTGCTGTGGTCTCCTTAGGAATTATTTCTAATTTTTGTTATAGTATTGCCCTAAGGAATTGTTAAGAGTAATATTTTTATTATAGGTCCACGGAGACTGCAGTCTGTGTTATGCCACGTTTTTGCTGCTGGCGGCTTCAACATTTTGGGGGTTCATTGTGCTGTGGATTCTTCAGCTGCAGGCCGCACCTTGCATGACCACGATTATAGACTTTGGGCTTAGGTTAGGGAAATGGGCCATGAATTTCGGGACAGTCCCAGACGATGCTTGCTTAATGACGGCACCAAGACCCCAGTATTTTTGTGCGTCAGAAAATTCCTAAGCCCCACAATGACGAGGCTTGCGGGAGCAGAGTCCATGACAAGAAGCACAGCACTGGGCAAATTATGACGACCTCACGAATTGTGACTTATATACAAAACACTCCGAAATTGACGATAGTCAACGTGTACCCAACAAATCTGTCATTGAGGGTGCCACGAAAATGGGAAAAAGTTCAGGGTTTAGGGTTTAGGGCCCTGACAGCTACTGGGGAAGACCAAAAACGTCCAAGATCCTTTTAAGCAATGTCATTGTCTTGCTTACTTAGCTCTCTGCAAGGACATGAGATGGGTACCACAATATGTTCTATGCATTCACGGATTATAGTGCCAGATCCTGTGCAAGTTCAGGCATTCTTTTAGCCGAATGTTTGATGGCTTCTGCAGATGCAGCATAAATTGGCTTGCTTCACATTGAACCCCAGGGCCACTGAAGCCCCACTCATTGTCTTACTGGGGGTTAGTAGGGAATGGGGGAACATAAAGTAAGATGTTGACATCTCGTCCTAAATGAGGATCCACCTTGGGCCCGCATACTGAATGCTCCAGTCAGTGCGATTATTCGTGATGCAGTCAGCGCTTTACCGCTCCAAGTTCTGGCAAAATCCTGGTGGACTCATGCGTTAGGAAGTACATGATACCCCCCTCACAAGGCCATTATCGCCCCATTGCTCCATTGTATCCTTTCTGAAGAAGCCCCAGGGCCACAAAAAACAGCCCAGCACGTGTACCTCCGCCTCCCCCGCAACTTCAACTGCCCAGTCCCAAGATGTCCCAAGGTCCACCCCCTCGAAAGATTTCAACTTCGAGCAGCCGGCCTGGCTGCATATGGGATATGCTAAAAATTCGGGTTTGGGTTTAGGGTTTAGGGTCCCCGTGGGAGATGCTATGCAAACGAAAAGATTAGAGAGATTGGTTATGGAAAAGGGCTGCGCATGTTTTTCTTATGCTGTGGGTTTCTCCCTTATGCTCGGCACATTTTATGCCTCCAGGGCTGGCATGGTTCTTGAGTTCATGCTGCGGTTTCTGTACTTATGCTGGAGGTGTGAATTCTTATGCTGCTGTGTTGAATCCAGTCCGCCATGGCTTCTCCTTATTATGCTGAGGGTGTTTGTCTAGATGCTGAGGGTGCTTTTCTTTATGCTGGGCTGTTTGTTCGGAACTACGGTCAAATTCTGACGACGCATACTTTGAATCGAAGCCTCAGACCTTAAACTCCAAAGCTTGCTACTATAGATTGAGTCGGCATGAGTAACTGGAATCTTAGGTATCGTGAGCTTAAGTTGTTAGGATCAGCGTACGAGCGTGACTACAAGAAAATAACATCTAGTTTTTGCAGGAACTCGCCCAGAGCCTGGTTGCAATGCTTTATTGCAGCGGAGGGAAAGAGCTGACATCGCTGTTGGTCAAGACTGGCATCCTTGAGCCTGGAGAAAGCCATGCCACCACACCACCACGCCACCACGCCACTACGCCACCACTCCCCAAGACCACCACGTCACCACGCTACGCCACCACGCCACCACACCACCACATCACGCCACCACGCCACCACATCACCACGCCACGCCACCACACCACCACGCCACCACACCACTCACCACTCCACCATGCCACCATCCCACCACGCGCCACGCCACCACCACACCACGACGCCACCACACCACCACTCCACTACACCGTCACACCACGACACGACCAGACCAACACGCCACCACACCACCACGCCACAACACCACAGCACCAGCACGCCACCACACCACAACGCCACCACGCCACCAAACCACCACGCCACCACTCCACGACACCACCACGCCACCCCGTCACCACGCCACCAAGCCACCACGCCATCACGCCTCCATGCCACCACGCCGCCACACACCACCATGCCACCGCCGCGACAACACGAAACCACAGCACCACGTCACCACACCACCACACCACACCTTTCCATGCATTCCATGTTCGAGACGAGGATGATGGAGAAGAGACCTTGCGGGGATACTAAGCAAAAACAGTGCTACTGCATTTGTGTCGTAGTGGGCCCCTAAGCTTAGTACTCTTAGGCTTTACTTGGGCGATGCTACTTGTCCGAAGGGATGACTCAGGACCAGACTACTGGATACTTGGCGAAATCGTTTTTACCGTAGGGACGGCTTGGGGAAATGCCGCTCCATAGAGGTGACTGGGGAATCATGACTTTTCCACAGGGATGATTTTGGGAAATGACATCTGTCCTTGGGTTCGGGGTGAGGGTTTAAGTGCTTAACAAGGTCCATTCATTATCATATTGTAACTGTTGGAACATACGGGGGAGTTAAGTACACGCCAGAGGCGCTCTTTAATGTACCAGATTCTTGAGCCAGCCATCCTCCGTGAACCTGTTTAGGGTTTAGGGAGTGAGATTTGAACTTCTGGCTGTGTGCGAGCCCAAATGCAAAAAAATGGTTCAGGGTTGAGGGCAAGCTTGCTGCAGTCCGCGAAGAAGTTCTCGCTCACAAGACAAGAGTTGATACCGCCGCCTTCAGGCGCTCAGCTCGGCGAACTGCTTAGGGGTTGAATGGGGAGACAGCGGACCTAAGAAATGTCCGATCAGCAGCAAAGCTTCCTGCCCTCTCCGAGCACTAGTACTGCTACTGGCTGCCTTCTGGGGAGATGATCTTCCAACCTGATGATAAGCGTCGTTTGGCGAAACACAGTGACAAGGGGGGCGGCGGCTGGTGGTACCAGGACGAGTAGCAGCAGCAGCAGCAGCAGCAGCAGCAGCAGCAACAGCAACTGTAGCAGTCGTCATCGCACTCTTCATCATCCTGCAGATTAAAGTTGTCGTCATAGTAGCAGTAGCGGCTGCAGCAACGGTAGCCGAAGTTGTAAGCAGCGGTGCGTTGCCAGGAGCGGGAGGGGTACTGCCTACTAGCAATATGAGCGTATTTGTTGCTGCTGATGTTGCTATGACTGTGGTAACAGTGCCAATTTGCACAAACATACCCTCGCCTTGACTGCCTCAATCTTGCACAGCATTCTGAAAGTACAGATCCCTCCAGCCAACGCGAACACCTTACACCGGGATCTAACCTATCTACCTGAGGCATTGGCCGTCGGAGCTCAAGGGCATCTATTGAGTCAAAGCAACGTGGCAATGGCTCAGGGTTGAGAAGTTCGAGATTTTAATGTTCAGGCGTTAGCGGTCTTACAGCTAATTCCCAGAAGGCCCTTAAAACCCAGTAGTTCTGAGTTTTTGCCGCCGGCTTTACATACTCCACCATCCTCTGTGGACGTGGGTGGGGGGGTATTGTTCTGTCCTCTCTTCTGGTTGCCGATGTTTGTGGTTCTCATCTGGGTTATGAGGAATACGTATTTGACATTCATAAGTTCACTTGGAGGTGTAGGGAATTAGAAAGTATAATTTTATCTGGCAATCCATGTACTCACTCATAACCTTTCTCTCTTCCCACGGTAGCAATAATTGTCGGAGTACTTGGGCTCCACAAGAGCAATTCTGGAGCCCCTTGCGGTGACAGACGCGATTGATCCGGTTGGATTCAGTCCCGGCCGAAGCTCAACCTAATCTTCCCAAATACCCGCAAATAGTAGCCTTGATACTCATTTTGCCCATTATTTGCTTCGAACAGCACTTCACCCCTGGACTCTCTGTAGGTGTAGGGTTTAGATTTTTCTCCGCTAAGACTTCCGAAGACATCGAGACCATTCAACCATTCCTGAAACCCGCCCGTACAAGGGCACTTTCACACAACATCTTGTAGCTTGAATTCCAGAACTGTTTGCACAGTTTTCTCGGAGGCGCAGCCTAAAGCGCCAAAGCAAAAACCTTGCAAAACCGTCAAGCCCTCAGGCCAATAGCAACTAGGCTCCTACATAAACATAAACCTTGGTGTGGGCCCGATAAGAATGCACCTACTAAGCTCAGAGTGCGTGCTCTTGTGTAGTCTCCTGGCTCAGGCGCCTTTCCAAGGAATCCATCGACGCTCTCGACGAGGCGTAACTGCTTTCATTTTGCGGAGCTCCTAGATCTCCCAAGCATCCACAGAGATGGCCTTCGACCCCAAGAAACTGTTTAGAAAGGCTTCATTAGCCGGTATTTGAGGTCTAGGTACTGCTATGTGGGCTATACGTGGCAGCGCTTTCGGGGGGCTGGAACTTCAGCTAAGAACCAGCTAGAATTTTTGGAGCTTCAGCACAGAACTCTGTATCTCTCTCTCTGTCTCTGTCTGTCTCTCTCTCTCTCTCTGTATTTAAATAGGGAGACCCAAGCCCCCAGACATGTACAGAGAGAGAGAGAGAGACCCCAGAACGCAGCTTCTGCTAGGCAAGTTGAGTTATTAGTTGAGACCTCCCGAATACCAATAACAATACTAGTAAGCAATAACATTGGCCTTTACTCCCGTTATTTTGGAGCCAGAGGCCATTGTTACGGCTATTTGGGAGGTCTAGGTATACTTGAAGTTCATTGGGCCTAGAATGCTAATCAAAGCGTCGCTTATGGCTACCTGCGCGCCGTCAAGCAGGTCAAAATGGATGGGTCCGTAGGCGAATGTAGGCACAACGGCCAAGATCAAGTAGGGCTTCAGCGAATTGAGGCCCATGACTACTTGCTGGTGGTTAGTAAGGGATGAAGCATAGGTTTACGGACTTCTAGACAGGCAAAACCCCTAAACCCTAAACTTTATGAAGTTCCTGCTGCCCAAACCCCAAGGACACCATCATTAGTGAGCATGTAACTTTGTAGGTGTTTGGGGTTTACGGTTTATCCCTTTCATTAGCCCATGATACCCTATTTAAAGCAGAGAGCATGGGAGACCCTTTTAGCTTTTTGGCTGATGTGAGGGCTTATCATGCCAGCACCCCAAAAAGGAAAGCCCCCAGGGCCTAAAAAGCTAGAATAGAGCATATAAGGCAGAATAAAGCCTAATAGGATTCTGAATCTGCGGGGGGGTAGGGTTTAGTCTGTAGGGTTTAGGGCTGCAACCCCCCCCTTGATGTGTTGACGGCTCATGTTCTCGCGGGCCAGGGTGTCGCCGCTGTCAGACAGGGTGTGGTAATAACGGCCCACTAATACTGCCAATTCTCCGGCCACTTAAATTGAAACAAATGGCATTCTCCAGTATAGAGGTTCTTCTAGGGAACATTTACTGTCAGGGGTGCCAGGGGGAGGGTGGGAGGTGTTGAACTCTAGAGGAAAGGGATCCTTTTGGGCCAGAATTGCGGGGGCTATCCTGTCTTTACCGGTTGTAGCACTTTTTTGGGGGACGACCTGATGTGTACGGAAGGTTTCGGAATTGATGTGAGGCTGCCTGCGAAGAAAAGGGAATGCATGAGCCAGGTCAGTCATATCAGCGGGAAAGTCTACAGGCGAAGAATTAGAGTCAGCAATTGTCGACAATAGTTGACTGCAGCTCATGGCAACCATTCTGCTTCCGCAACACTTGAACGATTTTCTATCACTTCATCTTTCGTAACGCCTTGCTTCTTGGATGCCTTGGCCGCATGAGCTACCGTCTAAGCTCCTATTGTAGTATCCCCCGTCATAAGCCCTCTAATACTCCACTATATAATTCCCTTACGGAGTTTAGACTATCGCTCATATGCGCCCCACGAATCACATGGAAAATAAAGCGACAACCAGGCTATAAATAGGGGTTCTATTATATATACATATATATATATATCGGCAGGGATTCTTCCGTTTCATGCCGTTTCATTTTCCAAGGTCTTTTCAATGCTCCAGTATTGGGGTAAGACCCGTAAACCATAGACCCCGCAGCTACGTGATTCATATGTTGTATCCCCGCAGTAAGCCCATGGTAAACCTACTTGAAGGCTATCGCAACCCTTGATCAGTTTTTGCCTAACTCATGGATGACGTATGACACCTAAATCCTTTGAGCAAACCGAAGTTCCCCCATTTGAGGTTGAGGGTTGTCCAAGATTGGTGTGACGGATTCAGACCAAAGCGGGTCCCTGTATTTATCATCTCCCCAAGTTTGAGAACAGCATTTACACATTTCCATGCGCAACTCCTGCGTGCGTCCTTTGAGGTCATGACTGTCGGCTCAGCGAGCATGAAACCTACGCGTCCGCCGAACGTACCTGCAACTCGTACCACAAGTGAGGCCTGACAAAGTTATGGCCTCCCTAGAGGGCCACTTAATTCGCTTTCAGTAGCCCTCAGATTTTCTTCAAGTAGCCTAATAGACCAAGGGAGTGGTGTAGTCAAGGGGGTGGCAAGGGACCCCTCCTTGCGACTCGCAGGGACTTCACAGACATGCATTTTTGGCAAGAGGATTGTGGGGGCCAGGATTAGACTGATTAGACCGCATTGAAGGGCATCATTTTGCAGAGGGCCCATACAACACAAATGTTAGGGCTTTCGGTACCCAAAACCTTTCCGATTATAGTATGTGAAGCACTCGGGTTAGAGCACTTAGCAGTTCAAATCGTGGAAATTGCGCCTAAACCCCAGTCTTGGGGTACTTGGGCAGTCGGCTTGCAGCTTGCCATCGGAAAGTACACGTGGGAGATGCTAGTAAGCGAAGGCATGGTACCTTCGGCATGAACGCCAATCTGATCAGATTTCGAAGAACACTGAAACGACTCGTACCGCAAGGCGTAGTCGAAGTACTACTTCTGGAAGGCAAAACAGTGCCGCCAGTGCGCTAGGACCGCTAGGAGGATGGAAAGGATGAAAGGATAGAACCACAGTCCTTTTAAACCTTAATCATACTAGAATGTTACAGCCCCGTAAAGTGGGTAGTGATGTGGATTGCTGCTTGGCCAGACCACATGCCACTTAAAGTTCCGGGTGTGGATGTGTGGGAGGTTTTCAAAACAATCGCTGCATGCTCTCTAATGAGGATCCCAATGAGTCTCATTGTAATCCCCACACAATATCCGCTGAGGTTCCCCAGGCAGCCCTTGAGAACGTGCACCCATGTCTCACATCTCGGGTTGCCAGCATGCTCCAAAACACCTGGCTCACGCAAAAGGTCCATTAGTAGCCCACCACACGGGTACCTTCGTTTTCATGGCTTTTTAGATGGGAATTTCTCACTACAAAACTTTGCAGTCCGTGCATGCACCCTTCTCCATAATCTCCGCATGACTATGGCTCATACACCTGGGCTTGGGTAAAAACCCCTCGTCAGAATTTATACAAGAGCGGTC